>JAGFPH010000009.1:895841-913525 GCA_018207615.1 Philaenus spumarius
AAATTCTATTTGTCCACTTAAAAAACTTTACTCAGCCGTTTATTCTTCACATGTGGACTTGCATTAGTCTATTTCTCAATGTTATTTACATTAGCTGGTTTTATAACTCTGTTCAGACAGTTCGTATTACTCATGTATTTACGAGTAGGCCTGAGATAATTATGCTGGTTGTTTACCTTTATTATAGCTTTTATAATCATAATCTTAATAATTTGATCCAAACATTTCATATTATTAATTATAAAACTTGTGAGGAGTTAGTAAAGGAGTTGGCGTGCAAAACACTCAGGGGGTTCCCTCGTACAAGTAAAACATTTTGGAAACCTTTATTCATGATCTAAGCAGTGCCTTCCGTGTACAAGAGATATCATCAATCTTTTCAAAATGGAGCTGATAGAAAATCTGCCGTACTATTAGCTGGCTAAATAGTTAAATATAAATCAAAACATAGGTAAGCTGATGAATAGGTATATTTAAACAAGGTATGCGTCAAAATAAACTGCATTGAAATTAAAGCAGGTGTGTTTGTTTAGAACAGCTGATTACATTGTTAATTGTTGGCAGGAAATATTGCATAATACTACATTTTGTTTGGGGTTAGTTAAGGTTCAAATGCTCCTACCACCCCAGAGAAAATTTGTATCGTACAGCATTCCTATAGTTCCGGTGGTGTTAGTTTGATGCGAATTGCTGTAGAGTTTCAAGAACGTTTTCACAAATAGCCTGCAAGTATTGCGGTAATGTGAGTGTTGTTGACCAGTTCAGTCGTAGGCCTACTGGTTGTGTTTTTCTCAGCCCAAAGGGTGTGTGGCTGTCCAAAAACGTCAGTACGAATAAAATCCACGTTAGACTTCTACAGGTTGTACAGCAAGTCGTGCAGTCTCCGAAAAGAAGCCTTCACCAGACATCTTTGAAAATGAACATCAGTAACGCCTTAGAGAAGAATTTTGAAAACCTTAGTGGAGCCCCTTAGACCTATATAATAACTACTTCAAAACCTTTAAAAGTAAAACGTAAAAAAAGACAGAGTAGTAGGCCTATATTGCGCCTCAGTGGCGGTTCCAGATACGGGTGAATCGGGCGACTGCCCATGGCCCCGCCTTCTGGGGGCCCCGCATCAATGATTTGCACTTAATGAAAATTTTGTATTTCTTAACCAAAATGAAACTTAAAATATCTGTCTAAAGTGACAGCCGACAGTCCGTGGAAGTGTAACTCAACACGATTGTTTTTTTTTTTTTTTTTTTGTCTTTCATGTTTTTCTCCTTACTTTTATTGGAGTTTTACTTAATAGTAAATGTACTATTTATCGCTTCAAGATCTTTTTTATGTGCGTACTCTGTACTAGTTGTTTTTAAACAATAAAACTCTCTTTTATTTGTGTACGTGTTAAGTTTGTATTAATTATGCCTGATAAAGTATTTTCCTAAAAAATCATGGTAACTGTGTAAGTTTGATATAAGCTGAAACAACGTAAAAAGATAGCTAAGAGCATGTAAGTTTCAAAAATTTCCTACGTTAGGAGGTACGGAACACCCCTAGATCCCTTGGTAAGAGGGCTTCGCCATATCTTATCGCCCAGGGCCCCGCAAAGTATGCAACCGCCACTGTTGCGCCTCAATGTTAGCAATGAACTATGAAAACCCTGGGTCTCTACAAAATGTATGATTTTCGGACGAAAGTCATGTATACCTAAACGGTTTCATCAACAAGCAAACCACACACATTTTTTGATTTCAAAGAGTCTTGACGATGTCGTAGATAGTGAGCGCGTAACTCTGTGGTGCGTATATATCAGGAATAAGCGTACTGGGTTCTTATTTCGTTGAAGATGATAACGCAGAGTACACCCTCTTGCCTTTTGCAAGAGATATGAAGAGGTTTTATCGTGCTAGCAATCTAGAAATTACACATTTAATGGAATTTAAAAAGCGTATTAAAAGATGGGAAGCTGGACGTAATTAATAGACATGCTGTTTTCGATTCCACTTGCGGTGTCCCCCCCCCCCCCCCCCCAATAATTTTAACATCCAAAATGTTGGGAAATTTGAGATTTTGAAAAAAGTTGGAAGTTAGATTTCTTGATTAAATTGCACGTAAAACCCCTCAAAACTCCTAACTTTTGGTTTGGGTTTCCAAAATTTGTGTTGTTAATTACCAACATTCACAAATAACAATCAAGTTATACTTCCCAATCCAAAAATATTGGACAAATCCAAATATTTCTGTACCAAATAAATAAATTGTCTTCTTTTAAATGATGTTCTGGGAAATTTAGTTCTATCCCTTGTCATTGTGGCAACACTGACTGTCACTGACTTGCCATGCACAGCTCCAGCTCCAGGCCGCCAGACCAGTCTTGCCAGATTAAGTTTTTTCCCAAAATGGGGAAATTTTAAAGTTCGCGGCAAATATTTGGGAAAAGAAAATGGTGGGGAAAATATGGGGAATGTTTTTCAATAAAGTGACGAACAAGTTAAAATTCTTATAAAATATTGAAAAATACTCAATATAGCACCTGCAGTGTTAAAAAACCCTATTTAGAGAAGTTCATTTTTCAAAAAAATCTGGGGATGAGCCTTCAGGCCCCATCTTCACTGAGATTTATTATACACAAAATAATCCAGAGCCCCCTTCTGCGCGTTTGGAACCCCCACACAAAAGTTGGGAAATATTGTCAAAATTGTTGGGAAATTTTAGATTTTGCCCTCCCTCAACCAATAATTTGTTCTATTGTCCCTGCCTACAATAGATTTTGTTTCACTTATATAAAATAGTATTAGTTGTAAAATTAACTCTAAAATGTTTAGAATGACAGTAAAATGTGTTTAGGCCACGCCCCCTTAATTCGTTAAACCTATGAGGCTTATGCAGCACTAGGTTAATTACAAAGAATCAATGGAATACCCATAAGAGAATGCAAAAATATTCACATTTACCGAACACGATCTGTTTTCTACAACTAAAAACTGTTTTCAAGTCAAACGGTAAGAGGAAGGGGAATGTACTTGGCGTGGAGTAGCAGTTAAACTTGCATTACTGGACGGTAGGTTTGACTCGAATGAGCTAAATCTGTGTAGGATATGTTTTTTATACGGTTATTGTTAACTCGAGTATCCCTGAAGACAGCGGCTTTGTCTTCGAAACGCGTGTTTATCAAACCAACTTACATTTTGTAAAACTGTTAATAAGACCAAACTAAATTTCTGCAACCGCATATTTCAAAAACTTTCAACACCGAAGTGACACTGACCCCGGTCTCTTTCTAAGAAACATACCTTAACAGTAGCCAGGTGTCTTCAGGGCGCCGGGGATTATGTAAATAAGCCGCAGAGTGTTGCACTGTGAACCGTCCTCCGAGCGTAATCTTGATTTGAAAGCTTTTCCTTTTTTATGACAAACACTTTGAAAGATGTCATAAACGTCTGTGTCACAGTGGGCTCGCCGCCTTTAATAAGTGATAAACTGACAAACAGGTATTTCTAGCCTCCCGGGTGCGTTCTTTCCTTTCACTCTGCTCTGTGGTCAGGCTCTGGTTCTGGGTGAATGTCGGAGGTCGATCTTTGTAGTTATGTGGCGTGGCAAACTACTAATATTCAGAACTCGTGAATACTGTAACGGAATCCACGGAACCTTATATTTAATTCGCTGTGCAATAATTATTGCTGGGACGATCGTGTATTTCTCTACTTCAGGCCGACTTAAGATTGACTTGTTGAATTATTAGGCCTATAGTACAGGTAATAAATTATTAAAAATAAGGTTTTATTAGAATGAATAGGCCTACTCCCAGGTGAGATATTTTGCACACAGCTTCTGTTCTTTTTATCATAAACATTGTAGAAAAAGTCTACCGATTTCCCCCTCCGGAAGGGGGATTGGGGGGGGGGGGGGGGGAAAAGGAACAAAAAACTAATTTTTTTATATATAACGGGTTAACAACGGGTATAACGGGGCTTTTAAACAAACATTAAATAGGAAGATTGTTAAGTTATTCTTTGCAGGTGTTTAAGCCTCCGGAAAGAAATAAATATTTATTTTTAAGCATAAATTTAAATCTAAATCTTATTTGTATATTTTAAATCAAAATTGTAGGTATTGTTATGTAAAACACCTTTTTTTTTAAGACGCGGTATGTCCTTTTAAAGACTTAAGATTTCGTGTTATGGAAAAAATAAGAAAAAACGCAAAGAAATCAATGTAGCCTAATGCTAGAAACTTGGAATTTGGTACAAAGGCTCTTTTTATCAGAAAGTAGTGAAAAGAATTCGCACCTTTCCGGTACCCCCAAGGGAGGTGATGGTTAGGAAGATTCAAATGTAAAATAGTGGTTTAAAAAAAATCGTGAATGCCATTTTAATAAAAATGTTGGAAATTGTATTTTATGGTAACACCTAAGTATAGGCCTAGTTTAAGAATTTACCACCTCTTTCGTGAACTTGGGGGATAGCTATGGGGGTTAAAGGTAAAAAACGTGTTTTTCGAAGAAAAGACGAGTAGGTATACTGTAACTTGAGATTGGGCAACAAACGTAAAAGTTGTTGCTTACATAAATACCTCAACTTAAGACCATAAAATTCCTTTTAAGTGCTATAGAACTCACGTAATGTTAGAAAAATATCGTTAGGGCCTATCTAGCTACCTCATTCGCACCATTCTATATTATAGCTACACGCCTACTAAGAGTTAGTTAAGTTTATTTAAATTATAAATTTTAAACACGTTTTTTGAATCCTTTCAATCCATCCCCCCCATCCATCTTCCGGAGGTGGGAAATTTTGTTTACGATGTGTATGATAAAAAAAGAACATGGGGTGTGTGAAAAATCTCACATGGGTGTATTGATTCCAATGAAAATGTTATTTTACCAGATTTGCCAAAAATAATTTATTATTCTTTAATTGACCGAGCGAAGCCGAGGTCTCCGTTTTAGCTCGAACGTTCAGCATTTCGTCCGTCTGCCTCACGATTACGGCCAAACGCCTTGACAGATTTTTATGATTTTTTTATGAATGTTTCTTATTCCTAGGCGAAGCCTTGTATATATAATGGTTTTTACATTTTTCATTTTTAACCCCTTAAATAAAATAAAAATGGCGGCCATACCGTTTCTCTCAGTGTAAGCTTTTTTCTAAAGCCAATTTGTGGCTTAACCGTAAGTCGAATTTAAAACCTAATAGTATTTTGTGGGTAGCAAATTTTATTTTCAACAAAATTGTATTCTTGATTTTTTTCCGTATCTCCAACGGTAAGCTCATAAAATGGCCGTAAACTTCATATTTGTTAAAAATCTTCCAAGTTTTTGTATTTGAACCATGTTTTTATACGTTTATTCTAAACCAATTCAAAAGTGTTCCACAACTTTTTTGTAGATAAAGGTTCAAAGAATTCATATATGCCAGTAATAAAATTATTGAAGTAAAATTAACAAAGTCATTAGCTCAAGAAACAAGCATGTTCAGTAACAAAAGGAAAAAGTTCAAATTCAGGCCAACATAAAAAGTAGTAAAAGTTTTTTGCAATTTTTTTCATAAATGTAAAAAAATTCGTAACTTATTTCTAAATAGAACTGTATAAAAATATTTATCAATTTCAAATTTCTTATTTTGAAAATACCAGTTTTTATGTTTTTATTACAAGACTGCTAACAAAACTAGGCCTGTTTTGAATAGTAATTTAGGAATATATCCTTTGTCTAAAAATGACATAGGCCTATTATTATAAGAAAGTGTAGAGAATAAATCAAAGAATTTAACTGTACCCTATAGGCTACTTGTAAATTATTATTCCATAAAAGTATTTGACTTAGCTTTATTTGAATTACAAAATCAGATAAAACAAATGAAACCTCGCAGCCATAAAGGACATACAAAAAATGACCGTTGGACAGCGTGGGAAGTGTTGGTACATGGGTTGAGATCACTATTACGACGCTTTAACATCGTTTGTTTTCATTATTTTTCATATTGGAATATGATATGGAACTGTAAATACATTGTTAAGTTTCAGTTATTTAAGTATGTAAATATTTAATTCTATGTTTTCCTTAAATAACGCGATATTTTTAGCTACCTTAAGCATTATTAACCTAAATAAAACACAATGCCCCTAAAAGAAAATCTGTAGCAGTTAAAGCTCAAGAAAAGAAAAAAACGAGAACTAGAAACCCCGGAATCGCGGGAATTGCAAAATAATGTTTCACTGGCTAAACCTTCTGCTTACTTATTTACTGGCACACTATTTTTAATCTAAGCTCAAAATTAGTTCACAGAACTACTAGTAGGTTATTCTATTACCAAAATGAGTATGTTCGCTGTGAACGAAGCGAAGTAATAAAAAATCCTAGACCGCAATGGCGAAAGGCAAACTCGCAGAGTTGCGAGCGGAACTAATCGCCGCGTGTACCGGTATTGGAGTGCAAACAAATAGGCTACTACTAACATATTTCATACACGAAGGCAGCTATTCAGCGCCTTCGTAAGTAAACCAATTTCCCAAATAATTGGTTGATACATTTATAAACTTAATTTTGGAAGTTCACTCAACTCATATCAGCGATTCAGCTGGGTGGTCGAATTATTTAAACTCGATTTTCCGAAAAATACTCTTTGCACTTTTATCAAGAGTTGGGAGCAGAATCAAGACATTATCTTGTGTATTTCTGTTAGAAGAGATATAGACCTACGTATTTTAATTTTCAATAAAATATTGAAATTATTTTTGTTTGTAAACTTACACAGTTTTTTAAATGAAAATTCTAGGTAACGTTCTCTTTTTATGTCTAGAAACCCCTGTACCTACAAGTTTTAACGTACTGTTGGATAGTCTTTTTGTATCTGTAGCCTAAGTCTATATTAAATGACACCCATTCAAATTGCATTGGTTTTGTATAGAGGCATTGAAACATGGTTTATTTGATTGGTTTGTTTGAGAAATTTCAATAGCAGTTCAAAATAGTTTCAACAGTAACTTACTTTATTTGTGCCGATTTCCGTTCTGTTACCAATTACTTATCAAGTTTTCTGAAACTGTTACGGAATTCTATATTTATTTGTGGTGCGTGTGTAACATTACGTCGTAAACATGTCCCGCTTCATTTTACATTTTATTTACAAGTTACGAACTAATCTAATTGGATTCGTCTCGCAGATTTGTTAAACTGAATAAGTTAAGCAGTCCGCGGTCGCAAACAAATCTGCTGAGACGAGAAGCCGTGACAAGACAATTCGCAACCACTTGTCGGGTTTCACGCATTTCCTGTTGTTTAGATTTAGTAATTAGTCCAAGACGTCTTCTAAGTGTAACCATGGAGTCAACAAGGAAGTTTGCACAGTTTAAGGAATGCGTGTATCCTACGTGTTTCAAGTAAAATCGATGGGCTGGTACACAGCATGCTTACGACCTCAACTCGATCTCCAGTAAAGGACGATATTTTGAAAATATTCGTCTTAATTAAGAGAGCACCTAAACTCATATTTAGAAAAAAACTGAATGAAGATGGGTTAAACAAAGTCTTAAACAAAGCAAACAAATTTATTTTCCTACAAGCAAATGCACCACGGCTTCGTAAGTAGATATGAATAAATGAATGAAAGAAATATCGGGTAAATAAGTATTGATTAGTTCACTGCTTCAAAAACGTATAATGAGTTTTGTCCAAATCAATCTGTGTGTCCCATTATGGCTTACATAATATGATCAGCCATGTGAAAACAAGTGCAAAACCACGATTTCCGCCAGTTTGATGATGCATTTCACGTCTGTGAGTACATTTTACCTACAATATTTTCTACGAACAATAGGGGCCTAGGCCTATCGCAAATAATCGGAACATGAAGTCCCTTCGACGAACCACAATCTTATCGACTAGAACATACTCGAACCTTCTAGAACATTCTAGATTATTCTTGAACCTTCTGAAAGATTCTATAACATTCTGGAACATTCTCCAACATTCTAAAAAAAAATTCAACATTCTAGAGTTTTCTCGAACTTTCTGGAACTTTCTAGAAAATTCTAAACCTTCTGAAAGATTCTATAACATTCTGGAACATTCTCCCACTTACTAAAAGTAGGCTATTCTAAAAAAATTCAACATTCTAGAGTTTTCTCGAACTTTCTGAAACTTTCTAGAAAACTCTAGAGCCTTCTGAAAGATTCTAAAACATTCTGGCACATTCTCCAACATACTGGAACATTTTCAAAACTTCTGGAACATTCTCGAACCTTCTAGTTTATTTTGTAACATTCTGTAATGTTCTGGAACATTCTACAACATTCTTAAACCTTCTTAAAGATTCTATAACTTCTGGAACATTTTCGAACATTCTGGAACATTCTACAACATTCTAGAACCTTCTGGTTGATTTTGTAACATTCTGGAATATTCTCGTACGTTCTCGAATATTCTAAAACATTCTCAAACCTTCTGGATCATTCTAAAACATTCCCGAAACTTCTACAACATTCTAGAACTTCTGGTTGGTTCTATATCATACTGGAACATTCTAAAAAATGTCAACATTCTAGAGTTTTTCAAACATTCTGGAACATTCTCCAAAATACTGGAACATTTTCGAAACTTCTATAACATTCTGCGACATTCTCAAACATTCTAGAACATTCTTGAGCCTTCTAGTTAATTCTATAACATTCTAGAACTATCTACATCATTTTAGAAAATTCTAGAATACTAACATTCTAGAACGTCATCGAACCTTCTGGAACATTCTACTACATTTTCCAACATTCTATAACATTCTGGAACATTCTTCAACATACTGGAACATTTCGAACCTTCTGGAATATTCTAGAACATTCTCGAACTTCTGGTTGATTCTATAATATTCTGCAACGTTCTCCAGCATTCTGGAACACTCTCGAACCGTCTGGAATGTTCTAGAACTTTCTCGAACCGTCTGGAATGTTCTAGAACTTTCTCGAACCTTCTGGAAATTCACTAAACTAGGTACGTTAGAAGCATGCAACACCCCACCAACATGTTCTAAGATCTTCAACGACACTACGAGAGTTGACTAAAACTTAATGGAGGATGTATAGAACATGGAGGATGTATCCTTGTGTAGGATGTTTGTATATATAACTAAAAATAAAACATTTAAAACTATTACATTTCCAGCACTGTTTATTGAGGCGCATACTGTGTAATCGAACTAAAATTTCGAATACATTTCTTTCAATTAACCTTTCGTTCGACTCGTAAGGACACGTTGAAGAATTGTGTTCAAACACAAGAACATTTAAAACAACACAAAAACTGTACTACTACCTTACGTGGAGTTACTATGAGATTGTCGTTCTTTGAATGAAAATATAATTACAATCAAATCCTAACAATGACTTGGTTAAAACAAATCGTTCAGTTAATCGCATCTATTAAACACTAATGCCGGTTCTTAATGACGCGTGGGAATAATTTCAAGGTCACGTGTTTAAAGTCACTGATAAATCACGCGGATTTCTTTCTGTCAAATATGTTTATACCTACGTTGGAGAATAGGGGGCCTACTAGTTTAAGTTTGCTTCTTTAAAATAAGTTGCAAAATCGTTTGACGGTTTCAACAAAGAGTAGGCAATAATTAATGTCCATGACCAATTAATTAAGTTGGACGCTGTTTACCTGTTATCCTTTGTTCGACAGTTTTGGCAGTTGTACCAATCGATAGGAAGTTAAACGGGCTATAAAAGTGTATTATTGAAGTTTTTTATAAAAATGTATGAATTTTTAAATCCTAATTTAAAATCTGCCGCCATTTTGAAAAAGATTTTGAAAAAAGTAACGTGTAAAACTCAATCGGTTTAACCATTCTAGAGATGAAGATTATTCAGTACGAAAAACAAATTGACGGATAGCTGGTAAAAAAGAAGCATTTCCAGAACTTTTTCGTTATAGAACTATGCACCAGCGGAACTATAGCCAAGAACGTTTCTTGTTTTCTTCGGTAAGGCATTCTGTATAGGCACATAGATGTAAATTTTAGGTTAAATAAACAGAATATCATATTGTATTCTGGTTCTATCATAAGATGTTGGCTAGATCTATAAAATAAACAGTGTCTTAGAAAATAAAATCAAAATATAGGGTGTCACAGACCACCAGTGGAAACGTTTAAGAATCAATTTAGAAAATTGATTTCAACTGAAGCACTAAGCCAAATAAAAACGCAACAAATTTGCGGTGACTAAGTTAACCAATTTAATTTATCGCATAAGTTATAGGCTACACAATTTAACAATTAGAACTGAAAATCGAATAGGTTTATCAACATAAACTGACTGTTTTCATCAGATGATATTGAACCTTTATTCGACGTTAGGCCTATGCAATAATAAGCCTATATAGCCTATTATGTAATGCCTTGCAGGTTGATTAATTTTTTATTCTCTATGTTATGTACATATTTAAACTTCATACTTGTTTTTCTTGTGGTTAGGTTAGGGCACCTGCCGAACTCTCCATTTCAATATTGTTTTTGTTCTTTTTGATGGAAGTCTCAAACTGGCGTGTGCCTAGGAGACCCCTAAATTTGTTCAGTGTTAGGCCTACACTGATAATTTTATTGCTGCAAATTGTCTGTATATTTTGTATGTATAATGTATGTATAATTTATGTTATAAGTAAGTATAGTTATGTTATCAGTATGTTAAAAAAATATTCTTCTTTTGTTTTTGATGCATTATATTTTTTATATTTTGTTTGTTTTTCATGTATAACCTAAGTGAGATTTTAAATTGTGTTTTTATTTATATATACAGTGTAACATGTGAAAAAATATAATAAAATAAATTTTAAAAAAAAACATTCATTCACAGAATGTTCAGAAAACTAACATAGGCCTATTAGGCCTATAGAAATCATAAAAATATAACACTCTACTAAAAAACGTGTAGACCTAATAAATTTGAAGACAAATAAAACGTCTACTAAAATTTGCAGCGACATAAGTTGACCAATTTAATTTCTCACATAAGTAAGTTAAGTTACACACTTTAACAATAGGCAGAACTAAAAATAAAAAAAGTTTATTAACATTCTTGCACTGGGCGTTCAGAAAAGTAACATAAGTTATATAGAAATCATAAAAATATAGCCCCCACTAAAAAAGCTTGCCATAAATCACCAAGCTAGACTAAAATTTTCAGTTACATAAGTTAACAAATTTCATTCATCACACGCACAATTTAACAATAAGAACTAAAAATAAAAAGGCTTATTATAATATTCTTGCACTAAACATTCAGAAAAGTAACATATTTTAGAAATCATAAAAATATAGCACCCACTAAAAAACGTGTCATAAATCACCAAGCCAAACAAAAACGACTAAAATGTGCAGTGACATAAATTGACCAATTTCATTTAACACATAAATAATTTTAAAATGAGAACAAGTCGAATAGGTTTATTAACATTCGAACTTTCAGAAAAGTAACATATTAGGCCTATTCCTATAGAAATCATAAAAATATAACACCAACTAAAAAACGTGCCATAAATCACCAAACCAAATAAAAACGTCCATTAAAATTTGCAGTGTCATAAGATGATCAATTTCATTTATCAAGTAGGCCTAAACAATTATTTAACAATGAGGACTAAAAATCTAATAATTTTATTAACATTCAAGCATTGAACTTTCATAACCAACATAGTATTATAGAAATAAAGGCCTAACACGTACTAAAAATGTGCCATAAATAACCACGTCAAATCAATACGTCTACAAAAAAACTGCATTGACATAGGCCTAAGTTGACCTATTTCATTTAGGTCTTTTACGTAATCAATTTAACAATGAGAACTAAAAATCTAATAATTTTATTAACATTCAAGCATTGAACTTTCAGAAAACCAACATATTATAGAAATATAACACGTACTAAAAATGTGCCATAAATAACCACGTCAAATCAAAACGTCTACAAAAAAACTGCATTGACATAAGTTGACCGATTTCATTTAGGTCTATTACGTAATCAATTTTATCTACGACCATTGCAATAAACACCAATAACGCTATTACAAGTAACATCAGAAAGAGGTACATTACAAACCAAAAGCCAACCCGATTAGGTAATGATATCATTACCTAACAGGAGTCACTTTACATAATAGGCTCTAGACCAATGAGAGCTCGTCATTTGACGGAAGTAGAGTTGTAATAAAAATAACGCTATTCGTACATCAGCTGATTGTACCCATACGTTCCGGATGTTAGTGTGTTATTGTAACCAACCTCAAACGTGAGTTGACGCATTCCGCAAACATGAGTGATAGTGATAATTTTGTTTAACTCCAGAGGAAATTAATACAAAAGCAAACTCGGCTCTGAACAATTTGTTGCCAGAAAAATCTAAATTTCGTTATGAAAAGGTTTATAACCAGTTTATGGAGTGGAAAACTAGAAATGGTGTTAGTTCGTTTTCCGAGAATGTTTTCATTGCGTATTTTGAGGAATTGGCCCAAGATAAGAAACCTAGTTCGCTTTGGTCTATTTATTCAATGATTAAATCTACAATCAACATCAAACATCAAATAGCCTGTATATTTTTGGTCGTAGATAAAGTAGTGTACGCAACGATTGTATTCAGCCTTTAAGCCACTCGTGAGATATTTAGAACACTCGCTTCGCTCGTGTTCCAACTTACATCTCACTCGTGGCTTAAAGGCCTTCATAATACAATCGTTGCGTAAACTACTATAACAATGAGAACTAAAAATCTAACAATTTTATTAACATTCAAGCATTGAACTTTCAGAAAACCAAAATAGGCTATATTATAGAAATATAACACATAGTCTACTAAAAAAAGTGCCACAGATCACCAACCGAAATGAAAACCCCACAAAAATCTGCTGTGACATAATTTGACCAATTAATTTCATTTATCAGTTAGGCTACACAATGAGAACTAAAAAACTAATAGGTTTTTTAACATTCAAGCACTGTTCAGAAAACCATCATATTATAGTAATCATATACAGTAAATATAACACCTTCTAAAGAATGCGCCATAAATCACGACGCCAAATAAAAACGTCCACAAAAATTGCAGTGACATAAGTTGACCGCCCACAACATTTGGTTGGTCTGGTGACATTGGTAGAGGGGGGGAAACGACAGTCAACCGTTGGAGGGGAAGCGGACGACTGTGTTTTGTCGAAGTGCGGGCGACAGTGCTAGGCTGTCTTTCGCCAAGCGTGCTTCGTTTTGTTGTGTCATCCCACAGTACCAGAAAAAACTAAGTTACGTGAAACAAAGTGTTGTGTTTAGAGTATTGTGAATGTGATTCTATTTTGTGCATCTAACAGTACAGTTTGTTGACGGATTATTGCTAAACAGTGAGTTTGTGAACAGTGAAAACAGTTTTTCCGTTCGTAACATTGGATGGTAGCGAAGGATACCAGTGTGTTTTATGGAGAAATGGGCATAGGTGAGTAGGCCTAATTTGATCGAGTACTGTTAGGCTTAAAGTAAGATTTATTAAACCTGCTAGTTGAGATTGTGGTTTTTTATTTAGGCAAAACAGGTTCAAGTTTACGATTTGTTTGGTGGGGGTGAAGTGGGGGGAGTTACCTGTTGCTGCTTGCACGCTAGGTGCAATCGGTTGTCAAAACTTTTTAGGTTAGGTAAAATAAGTTCACGAAAATAACCAAGATAACATAGTTAAATATTAAGACAAGTAGGGTACGATAAACTCAGCTAGGCCTAATAAAACGAATAATAGGCTACACAAATAAGTAAAACTACGCGGGCCTAAATTTTTTTATTAACACGTCTAAATAATTATATTTTTTAATATCTTGAATGATAGACTACTTTGAAAAAACGGAATTTTGACGGGTTTTTAATATAGAATGTTTTAGGCCCTAACGTATTTTTGTCTGACAATCAAACATAGAGTCTGTAATTATTTTTACTCCGTTTTAAATAAATAATAATTTACTTTAAGTTGTCCAGAATCAACGCAAATATTTGTTTATAATTCAGATTTGTGTCATATTGTCGTGACCATTAACGCTATTCTTTTCAGCTCCTATAAAATAAATGTATTAGGCCTACTGCAAACCTAACCTAAAAGGAAAAATTACCGCAAAATGTGAAAAAAATGTAGCCTATAAGGCGTAGACGTTTACAAAAACTCGTAGCCTTTTTTTTTAATGGGTTATAATATTTTTGTTATTTTTTATCGCCTAGCCTAATCTATATTCTATAATTACTAAAATAAACATTAAAATAATTTAAAAAAATAACTAATTTTATTTAGGAATACTTTTTTTAAATATTTCCTGATAATTTTTTTTTAAATGTGATAGTTTCTATAAATTTATGGTAGCCGTAATTTGTAATGTGTCCTACATAGCCTATAAATTAAAACTTAAGCCTATTCATCCTAATTTTGAAAAACCTTAATTAAATGTAGTAAGTTAGTTAATTTTTTTTGTGTGAATAGTAGCCTAGGCCTAAATATATTGACAACTGAAGTAGTTTTTATGATATATTATTGTCTATACTATTCCATGCAATGCTGGTGTAGCCTATGACTATATTGGAGCAATTCAGGTCCTTCAGTGAGAGTTTTTATAATGCAGATAGCTATAGGCCTAAGTCTGATTGTTGGGTTATCAAATAAATAGACAATCCTGTTAGTAGTCCTGACAAGTCCTGATTTTCTGAACTTGGGATTATGAATTTGCCTTGCCAATAAATAAATATTGTAGGTCTAATTTAATTAAATTCCAACAAAATATATTGCAATTTGACAACCAGTAGACTATGTGAAACATGGTTACAATACTAGAAATAAATGTGGTATTGTAGCTCCTAGTATAAGACTAGCTAATACTGATAAGAATTATTATTACCAGCAGTAGGCCTATGCTATTCAATAAACTGCCTCTGTATGCATCAAGAACTTTGCCTGAAAAACTTTCAAAACTGTTATTAAAAAATGTCTCAAGCAAAAAGCTATCTATTCTGTGGAGGAATTCTAAATTTAATTGATAGGCCTATAAACTTGTAATGTGGTACGATGTTAAGTAATTTAGGCCTAAATATCTCTAATCCAATATGACTGCTGACTATTGCATGTATTGTGTTTTATGACAGTAAAGTTATTATTATTATTGTAAAATGCATTCAGTTTTGCTAGGGCACACAGAGATAAGATAATTCAAGAAGTAAACATAACCTAAATATACCACATAAGCGTGTCTCATGGTGTCTGATTATTTTAAAGGCAAATAAGAGTGTGAAGTGTAAAACTATACTTCCATAGGCCTACAGACTAACAACTCACGAGTTCACAGCGTAAATAGAACGTACGTGACAATTAGGTAAGAAGCTCACGGCTTTTTAATTACTGTACTTGGGGGAAGGGGCTGGCTTAGTATTTTCGTTTTCAGTTCAACCGTGAGTGTGTAAAAAATCTGAGTTATAAACGATTGACCGATTGTTAGGCCTAAGTAAAATAAACTAGAATTTTTAATTTAAAAATAATTACAGCGAAAAGTCCCAACAGAACAGTAAATTTTTCCACATAAAATCATGCAAACAGATGACAGGACTGTAACAAAACAGGCAAAAAAGTTTGAGCCGTCAGAACTACCAAATAAAATGTAGGCGTAATTTTAAATACGTTTTAATTTAAAATTCTTTTTATTCAATTTGATATTTTTTACTGTGTTATTATGTTGTCAATTTTGTATTATAAACTCGGGGATACCATGCGTGCTCCACACGCTCTACCATGTTTAAAAATTCTGTACAAATAGTCTATGTTACTTTTTCTTTACAAAAATGGTGGATTAATAATAACTTGTCCACAAATATAAGATGGAAAATAATGTTAAATGTCCAAATCAAATTATAACAGCAGTTATAATAAAGGTAAAAGAACCAACAAGGCTCAGGCCTACGCTAGAACGAAAACCTAACATAATAGTTATAAATAAAAATAATTGTTTTAAATCATCTCTTAATCGATTTTGCCAGCTGTTACCGCTCCCATTGCAGTAAAATATTTAGTAGTTTGTGTTGTTTTTCAACAGACGGCGCTGTTTTTCGCGTGTATTCGAATGCAAAGCTGTGTCAACATTTCAAAGCAATCGGCGAAGAACTTTTGGAGAGCTAAGATTTTGAACAAACGAACGTTTTTACATTTAGCGAATTTCCAGAAAGATGTTCACTATTGGGGTGACTCTTTTATGTTGAGCCCTATAGTCGGGAGTAGTCAATGAGCACCGATCATGGTCCCCAGAGTACGTTTTGGGGTGTCATTAAAAATTGTATATAGGGCCTAACCTTTATTACGTGTTCGCACTCTAACGGTCGTATTTTACGTCCGATTTGGTCCAAATGTGGTACACAGGTTGTATTCTAAGTGGTTCAAACGGCTTCGTTAGCAAAAAATCCAACAACGGAATCACTTTTTTGACCAAAAGTAAATTTTATTTTAGATTTTTCGTACTAGAATGAAATATTTTGGGGTTTTAAATAACTAGGGCCTATATGAGATTATGCTACACATTTGGTTTTTTACACTTATAGCTCGTCTGCTTCTCCAAACATCGATCAAAACGTAGGCCTATGAAAGCAGGCCTACTTGGTTTAAAACCACGAAGAGGTTTTATTGTGGGGCAGCTTCTGTTTTGGCCGGGATGCGAGCGAAGCAGACCAAAATCCTAGGCCTCAAGGTGTAAAAACGCAGTCGACATCCGAAACCGCTAGAACGAGGTGTAAACAAAACGAGTTTTTTCCGTGGCTAGCGGAACGAAACATTGTGTGAGCCGGGTCTGGAAACTGAGGTTTAAACACATTTTACTTAGGCTATATACTGTACTTCATACACGCAGGCAGCTATTTTTTGAAACTTAAACTTATCCTGATTTTGGAAATTCACTCAACTCATGTGAGCGGTTCAGCTGCGTGATCGAATTATTATTTATAGGCCTTGATGACGAACTGCAGTTCATTTACTCAAACCTTTTTCAACGGAAAAGTTATTAGGCTGTTTTAAAATGATTTTATAATACTTGAGTAGGCCTAGGTACGTTGTATGAAGTAGATCTAATATGAACAGGCCTACGTTTATGTAGATTATAATTTATTAATTGGTGCGTTTTGTCAGGTTAATGTTAGACTCGTGTATTATTTTAGCCATTATACTAGGCTCAATTGTTTGTAGCCTGTTAATTTTAAAACTGTTTGGACAATTTGCTGTGCCGAAATTAATAAATTAAATATGAAATTGCTCTCATATTTTATTGCTGCAAATTAAAATACCAGTTGTTCTTATAATCGAATACAGCCCACGTTAATTAAACCAATAACCGGCGTTCCGAAAATGAAATCAATTCTTCCCAGAAAATAACAGTCATAACCTTAGGCCTACTGGAAACGAATTAAACACTGTCTGTGGATTATCTTCAGAATTTCAGCGTAAGCGATCAAGATTATAAAATATCCTAGATCTTAGACAAAACTGTCTAAATCATTTAAATTAGTGTCTAAACAATATAAAAACGGCGCATAGGTGGCCAAACTTCAACCAACTCCAGATAAAAAAAAACCCCTTTAGGCTAAGTCTAAAGCTCTGACACTGAGCGAATTTTCTAGTCAGCTATAGTGCGCGTGGTGATCAAAACTAGCTAGGCAGTTTAA
>JAGFPH010000009.1:920321-936809 GCA_018207615.1 Philaenus spumarius
AAATCCATCCAGAATAGGTTTATTTGTCATTTTATGTTAAGTAGCAACAACAGTGCCTTTCTGTCTATATCTACACAAAACACGTCACATTCTATTAATAAACGTTATTAGACTTTCAGACAAACACAACAAAGTTCGCGCATTTTGACCCCAACCGATAATCCCCTGCAAATGTGGAAACCATCAATCATCGGCCGTTAAAAACAGACAATTATTAATTAATTGTGATTTTCACCACAAAAACTGAATCCGGACCGTGATAAATATCACATCGAGTTTGCTGATACGACCGAATAAAAATGTTAAAAACAAGTCTAACCTCAAAAAGGTCATAGTTTAGGCTAATCTTTGTAGGAGAGGTCGAAGTAGGCCTATACCAGTTGATAAGTCGATTGTATGTTTTCTCGGAATCTAGAGTCGAATTTGTCCTTCAAGACATGCTGGTGATATCGAACGAGGAGATTAAACGGTTAATTATAATGGCATTGACGTACGTTGGTTTGGACTTGATTTGTGGAACATTCATGTGAGATTTCATTCAATCATTGCCAACTTTGGGATGTTGGAAGATTAATTGTTGGAAATTGCATTTAAATCAGAACGTTTACACTTATTGGTACAAGTTATAGGTTCTGTGCCTGCTTAGCTTGATATTTGTCTAAACCAATATGAGTTTCATGAATTTATCTTAAACCGTTAGTGAGATAATTTTTTTCAGAAAAAAAAAAACGCATACAGACAGATAACTTCTAAACCGAGCAAAATAGGACACATGTTATAATATTGTATTATTTGCTAGTTTTGACCGGTTGAATAACACGATAAAGTTTGGTAGAATAGTTGCGAGACACCCTGTAGGCCTATATTAATTAATATTGTTTTCTCATGAATAAAATTGGATGTATCTTCTCTCTTCAGTTAGGCCTACATTATTGTAATGGTATAAAACCCACGTGAAGTGACGTCGAAAGGAATATTCTTGTTTTTGAACCGTTGCTGTAGGCTATATAGGCAAATCATATCCCAGTGCCCGAAAGAGTTCGGTAATCCCTAACCTAAATGACAAACATACCTAACAGTTTTTTTATTATTTCTGTAACTGAACAGTTAACTCTATGACGAAGAGTCCAGCTGTCATTTAGAAAGTGTGCGAGGTCTCCGTTTTTTTTAACTCGACCGTTCGGCATTTCGTCTGTGTGTCTGTCTCACGATTACGGCCAAACGCCTTTGACCGATTTTAATGATTTTTTTTAATGTTCCTTATTCCTAAACCGAGCCATGTATATATACGGTTTTTTACATTTTTCATTTTTAACCCCTTAAATAAAATTAAAATGGCGGCCGGACCGTTTCTCTCAGTGTAAGCTTTTTTCCGCAAAGCCAGTTTGTGGCTTAACCGTAAATCGAATTTAAAAACTAATAACATTTTGCGAGTAGCAAATTAGATTTTCAACAAAATTGTATTCTTGATTTTTTCCGTAACTCTAACGGTAAGCTCACAAAATGGCCGTAAACTTCGAATTTGTTAAAAATCGTCCAAGTTTTTGTACTTCAACCATCTTTTTATACGTTTATTCTAAACCAATTCAAAAGTTTTCCGTAGCTTTTTTGTAGATAAAGGTTCAAAGAATTCAAATATGCCAGTAAAAAAATTATTGAAGTAAAATTAACAAAGTTATTAGCTCAAGAAACAAGCATGTTCAGTAACGAAAGGAAAAAGTTCAACTTTAGGCCTACATAAAACGTAGTAAAAATTATTGTAATTTTTTTCATAAATGTAAAAAGTTTCGTAATTTAGTTCTAAATAGAATTGTATAAAAGTATTTATCAATTTTAAATTTCTTATTTTGAAAACACCAGTTTTTATGTTCGTACTACAAGACCTAAACTAGGCCTGTTTTGAATAATAATTTAGGAATATATCCTTTGCCCAAGTAGACTACTGAAGTACCATTCTTTCTAACCATGGTTTGACCTATACGAGCATCAATTTATTCTTTTCTTTTCATTTTAACTCCTTTTTGATAGCATGAGCTGAAATAACGACTCTCGAGCGAACTAGCTTAGTTTTGTTGACACTGCAACCATAAACCACAGGGATACTGGCAGCTAGTTCACTAGCAACTATGACGACACATTAGTTTACTAGATAACAAGCCCACGCACCAGTGAGTAGCGAGTAGGCTCTGCTGTTTACAATCTGTTAGTTAGCTAGTGAACATTATTACACTGGGCGAGTTTACTAGCAGCTTTAAGTAATCGAGCCTTTAACTCGTGATTTCTAAATTTGGCCTTAACTCAGGAGTAGCCGGTTACAACAGATTTGTTAAATTAGAATTGCATAGTGGTCGGGTTGAGCACATTTTTCGAATTACTAAAATACAACGCTTTTAGAAAACCTTTTACTCCCGGCTTCTATAAACCAATCACTCATTGTCCAAGAAGGAGGTCTTATAATTCCAAGCAAACAATTCACAACGCATTTCCTGCCCGACTTCACCTGCCAACATCGAAAATAGAACATCTCTATCCCTACCCTCGGTTGACAGAAATAGAAAATCCGCCATTTTGATTTTGGCGACAGTAGGCGTGTCGCAATGTCGTGAGTCGTGGTGTCACCGCCTCCGCGCATGACCACGCCGCGACGCCTGACTCGTCGCCACCCTAGAAACGTTCAGTGGACGGGAGACACAGGAGGTGTCCGGACTTAAAGGAACGGGCTCTTCGTGTTCTTATCGATTGACCTAATTCAAAAACCCTCCGCGCGGCCTTGTTTTTGTTCCTATACGTAGACGGCTAACTGTTCCAAAATAACCTACATTTCCCGCTACAATTTTTGTCTCGGTTAAATCATGCCTTGGACTAATTTGATTCTCGATAAATCCTTTTTGTGCCAAACGGTCCGATCGAACGAGAATTAACACAATGAAGATGTCATCCACGTATCGTCATTTCCAAATGAATGGTGAGTCTAATTTGATAAACATAACCTCAAATTGTTTTAACACTATAGGCTTATTGTCTTTTTAGATGACCTTATTAGATTATTTTTATTCAGCCTTTCTAAAAATAGACATGAAGTACGTATTTTTTAATTCTTTAAAATTTAGTGTAGTAAAAATAAATAATTTTACTGGATAAGTTATTTTTAAAACAAATTAGGCTACAGTTTCAGTTGAATTAAAGTAAAGTAGTTCTTTTAAACTTACGTTATTGTAGTTGAAGACTGCTCGATACATATTGCTTTCTGTAACAATAAAATTAAGAAATATTTAAATAATAATTTTTATCTAGGCCTATACTATAGTCCTACACAGCAACTTAGGTCCTACTTAGGCCTGCTTGAATAAGTAGGTCAAAAAAGAAAGCCCTCTGTTGGCCATCTTAAATATAACCTAAAAAAATATAAAATGAGAAAAAGTTAGTTGGCTAATGAACTAAAAATAACAAATTCAAACTTCTTAGCCTGAATACTGTAATACAAATAACTTACATAAAAAAATAGGCTATATTTTCTGGTCACAAGTAGTCCTAATATTATTGTAGACTACATAAAAATAGCCTTTGTTGACCTAATATATAGCCTATAAAACCACATAAACATATTAGTAAATATAGAGTAAGAAAAAAAACCGCTTAAACATAGCCTATTTGAATGATGAAAACTCAGGGGTTTCGCCTTGAAAAAAAATAACGACTCATCCTGTAAAAAAATTGCCTACAAATTTAAATCTATTTTTTAAATAGTCTACTGAAGAAAACTTACTAAACTATTTTCATTTTATTTAGTTAAATCAATTTAGAAACTATTTTAAATTGTGTTTTGGGTGAACTAACTTAATAGCCAATAGGCTATCTCTCATACTACTTGTTCTCCATGTCAACTTGGTGTTGTGAAAACCTCCAACTGAACCCCAGAAAAATTTTGTAGCCTATTTAGAATTTTAGCAAAATTGTCTTATCCTTGTAATAAAAGCAACAGGGAACGTTTGGTAATCGTAATTTTATAATAGAAAAACGTGTGTGCCTATTTGGTATTTTTCGTAAATTCTTAAAGGACTATAAGACTTAGGCTAAGGAAAATATGTAAACTTAAAATAAAAGTAATTTTTATGTCGGTGCCAAAACGTTGCCTGTAGGCCTATTCATAAATTTGCAATCTTACATATTAATTCCATAAAGAATTTCTTTATCGGCCAATTAGATCGTTATTTTTCATTTAAACGCTTTACTCTGCAGACTTACAGAAAAATACAAAATGTCACTGTATTTAAAAAATAATATTGTCGTTAAAAAAATTGTTCCATGTTATTTAAACGGCCAATGGGAGAACTTTTTGTAGGAACTATTCCTTAGTTTGGGAGTGGGCCTACTACTTAACGTATAAAAAAAGTTCCTAAAAATATAAAATTTCTCATTTCCTCCATTTGAGTTTGTTAAATAATACAAAGTCCTCAAAATTCCAAAGGTTATTTATATTTGAAAATTTGCTATCCAAAAACTTGCCCTTAGTTTGAGAGAACCATTCAACTCATAACAAAAATAGGCCTACTATAATTTGAAGTTTCAACCTTCCAATATTCTGCAAATAATTTCAATGTGTCATTTCATTACTTTGAATGTGTCAAACGTAAATGCCTTCAACCCGTTGTGGCGAGTCTTGTAATCATATTGTATTCACAATTAACAGCTGATTTATTATAGGCCTAGGCCTAAGTGAAATCTCACTGCGTGCTTTTGATAATTAGGCAGCTTATCAAGATTTTGCCTTATTTTCGTGTAAGACGGTCAACAACAACATTTATGAAGTAATAAAATTATTAACTTAGTCTTCGTTTAAAACTTTTTTGTTCAGTGATAAAATATTTACTAACAACTAGTGGACACGGCAGTGCTTCGCTATTGCTTGATTTAATTTTCAGGGTAGTTATCCTATTTCATCCCTTTGACTTAAGTAATCGAATTCCAAAATGTGTTTAATATTAATTAAGAATAGGCCTAATATTAATTTGAGGTTATAGTTTGTAAGAATTTAGTGTAATTTATTTTTATTGTATAGGGGTAGCCCATTTAAATCTATTTGTTTGTAGTGAAATAGGCCTACCCATTCTCTTAAAACTCCTATTACTAATATTTGTAGGCCTAAATTGTAAATTTTTAGTGAAATTAGGTGATTAGTTTTGGAAAATGTAGAAAAATGTAAGGTAATTAATGTTAATTTTAAGGGTAGTTATTCGATTTCATCCTTTTGACTTTAGTAATCAAATTCAAATAGTTTTGTAGGCCTATATTCCTAAAAAATAATATTAGCCTAGGCCTACATAGTTTTAGATTTAGGCCTAGGCTATTAATTTGGGCTATATTTATTGTATAGGAGTAGCAACCCCATTTCAACCCCTCTGATTGTAATAATGTAAGTGTAACGTCTAAACACTCCTGGCAATAATATGGATAAAGTGTGAAATTTTTAGCGAAATTGGTCGAATAGTTTTTGAGTCTACGCCTCTAGAGGATAAAGAAACAAAGAAGCAAAAAAACAAACTTAGATAAAATAAAACCTGAACACAAAATCTCACAATAAAGAAACTAACATTAATTTTTATATAGCCTATAGAGAAAAGATGATAAAATTATAAAATTTTAAAATCTAACTATCCTATTGCGGTTAAATGTTGAACGTGTGTAGCATTACCATGGATAGCATTTATTAAAATAATAGTGTATGTCCTTATTCATTATGGTAGCCTACACGACAAAGACTGGTACAACTGCTATTCAATAAAAACATTAACAGGTTGTTAAGCGTGCAGGATAACTCACCGCTTCTCAATTGACGTCGTCATAGGCCTAATCGAAATTGTCAATAAACTCCGATACCTTCGAGACTTCCTTTTGTGCGGATAATTTTACAACTGTAATTCCGATTCTCAAGCGTTGTAATTGCCGCAATTTATTATTAAAATTACATTTAACAAGCACAAGTTACAATGTCTGTCCAATTTGGTTTTAATGAGGTGGGGGTTCTACTTTTCACGTAAAGTCTATGTAGGCTATACCGCTTATGTAGGTAAATAACCACTGACGTGAGCTGAACGAATTTCCAAAATTAAGTATAAACTTTTTAGGGTTTCAACTACTGTATTTGGGAAATTGGTCTACTCACGAAGACGTTGAACAGCTGCCTCCGTGTACGAAAAATTATTAGTAGAACTTGTTTGCACCTCAGCCTCCAGGCCCGGCTCTCGCGCTGTTCCGAACGCAGCGGAAACACACGCTTCGCGAGTTTACTCCTCGAACGTGTGGGCTTGGTTTATGGAGTACTTTGCTTCGCTCGCACAGGAAGAGCTCGCTTTTTATGGTATTTTACGTTTTGATCAAGTTTGGGCTAACAGGACTTACAAGGTCGTGCAAAAAAACAAAATGTGCAGAATAATCTCCTATATTTATTTCGTTAGATAAACCCCAAAAAGGCTTAATTGTAGTACGAAAATCGTTAAATAATTGTCGCTTCCTGTCAAAAAACATGCTTCTGGTTATTGGATTTTTTGGCTAACGAACTCGTTCGAACGACTTCAAAAAACCAACGTCTGTACCAAATTTGGAGCAAAAAGGACGTAAAATGCGATCGTTAGAGTGCGAACACATAAATATAGGCCTACGTATAATATATAGCCTATATAACATTTTTAATGACACCCACAAACGTGTTCTGACTCACAGTGTCTCATAGTCACAGAATTTTTCCAGTTTGTAAACATATTCTAATATGAAAGCCTATAGATATGGCACTAGTTTTCATATGAAATAATTATAGAATATGAAGTAATAAAAGTATAACTTTAAAGAGCTTAGTAAGAGAATCTAAAAGAAAGTGGCTTCTTTAGACTTATATCATTGTAGGCCTATAGCATTAGCCTAAATTATTGTTCAAGCGTGTTGATTTTTGGTATTTTCACTAACCAGTGCGGAGCAAAATTTTACTAACGTCTTCTGTCATACTCATGTCAAAATGTCCCCAGACTAAAATGTTCGAGGCAGACTAATTCGTCCTCCATCCACGAACCAGGTAACCAACGTTTCAGACCGTCTGAGGGCCCGGACTCGTTGTCCGCATACCCACATTAACACGAACGAAGACGGTCGCAACAGCAACTTCTATATAAATAGTCGGACATTATCCGAGTTACCCTCGTGTGGCCCCCCTTCTCCCTGAATAATTTATACCTTGACGCCTATAATCAGGTCTTGTTTGTAATTGTTATTACCCCCCTCCCCCCGCGCTCTCTCTGACTCTCACCGCGTTATCAGATTTACACCTATAGCTTCCTGTTTCATCCGAATATTCAAAACATGCTGAGTTGTTTTTTTTATCGCGGTTTTACATAACATGAATGAGAACATTCACCCGGTTTTTTTACCTTCGGTGAAATATTTTTTCCGAATAATATCACTTCCGACAAGTAGAATACTAGATCGATCCGCGATAATATCTTTGGGGTTGTTATAATTTGTTGTACTTCACACCTTGTGTTTCTACCCTCTCTCTCGCACACTCCTCGTGTTAGCTTCGCTCCATATTTCATAACCTCAAAGTTAAGATGATAGGCCCTAAATAATAGGGACTAGGCATAAATTACTAAATCAAATTATTAGGTTTATAATATAATATAAATTATAATAAAAGTTAAAAACACCCATTATAGGTTAGGCCTAAACACAAACATAACCTAACAATTTGAAAAACAATAATCCAATTTATTTTTTAAAATTATGAGGTCAGCTGTTAAAACACCTGATTACTAGCTTATACCAACACTTTTTATCTTTAATCAGCTGAGTTACGTTAGGCTATTTTAAAATTGACAGTTACTTTAAGGCTCGGCTACCTAAATTCCAAACGGCGAAGTTGGCACACAATTTCAACGTTAAAATAACCTAACCATACCTTCACTTTTAAGCATATATTTTTTTGTTATTTTCGTCAAAAAACAAAAGCTGCTTTTTTTTCTTTCTTAAAGTAAAATAGATTGTGGGTGTTGAGTGCTAAGGTTTTTTTGCAATATCTCTTTTTGCAAATGAGTAGGCTACAAAATTAATAAAGTGTGCTATTTTCTACTATTATATTACCTATACGTTTATGAAAAGAATAAAACGGTTTTTGAAAATGTATTCAGTAATCAACATCCGCATATGACAGTATGACTTCAAAACGAAATCAAATTTTTAAATTTATTCCTCGAATTGACTAAAAAAACTATTCTGTTCAATTTGTTTTTTTTTACACGACCTTAAGCTATAGCCCGTCTGCTTCCCAAAATATCAGTCATAACGTAAAATACCATAAACGTAGCCTACAACGAGTTTGTCCGCTGCGAGCGAAGCCGAAGCATTACAAAATTCGAGGTTGCAAGGTCTAGGTGCAAACTCGAAAAGCGCAGTCCATAATTCGAGGTCGCAAGGTCGAGGTATAGGACAAACTCGCGAGCAGACGAAACATCGCTTGAGCCAGGGAGTCTCAGGAGCAAAGAAATTCCACTAATAGGCCTATATTTCGTAGCGCCTTCGTGAATAGACCAATTAATTTCCCAAATAGTTAGGCCTAATTGAAAAGATAAACATTGAATAGGCCTAAACTTAATTTTGGAAATTCGCTCAACTTACGTCAGCGGTTAAGCTGCATGGGTGATCGAATTATTTTTAAATTTCAGTATAGGCCTAATGAATAGGTAGCAAGTGCTTAGGTTTCGCCTAATTTTGCTTGGAAGTTTCGATTTCTATTTTAGGGTTTTGCCAAAAAGGCTAGTTCGAGTACCAGTATGAAATTAATATTATCTAAAGAAGATAGAAACCTTATCAATAGATAATTTTATTAGACACTGAATTCTCCTAACGTCGTAGCTCTTTAGATATCTGAAAAAAATATATACCTACTCCTAAAATGATCTAGCCTTTGCTGGACTCAATGATTGACAGCACAGGTTATAGCGTCAGATAGGCTAATACTAGCTCAAGTTAATGTAGCCTAAGGGATATTTCTCATTTATAGATTAGGCCTAACCTAGAAAAAAAAATCATAATTTAAAAAACTTTCAACTTTTGTCATTTAAGCCTGTAAATCAATGTATTCCTAAAACATGGCGTCCAGTATCTGCCATGTCTTCATGTCTAGGTTCTCTTTTATAACCTATACAAATTAACAGAGAATTAAATTGATTACTTTAGTTTGATTCACCAACACCGTTAAAAGAAAGCATTTTATTTCTGTTGAAACCTCTCCAATTTAGAGAATTTTGCAGGCCTGTATTTCTTGTTGTTAATACTTCACAATAGGCCTATTGTCAAACTCAGCTTTTGGCGTTGGCTTGAGTGGTAGTCCACTTAGGGATTTTTCGTGACTATACAAAATGAAGGCTGTAATTGTAGACTACGTCGATTTTAAGAAAAATACTGATAAAACAAAGTTAAATTTGTAAAGTATAAATAATGTAGGCCTATGCCTAGAGCTATATATTTTTTTAATACATTTAGTACATTTACAAAGTCTTACTAAAATGGCATTTCACAAACTCGTAAATGTGTTCCTTCACTCTTTCTCACACAATGAATTGATCTAATGTTGGAAAACGTAGCCTACAATTCCGTTTCAAAATGGCAGCTATTTACTATTTATTACTGTGATTCAATTACAATCTTTGGAAAATAGACTACTTAAACCTCACATGCCCAGCATTATACGCCTTTAGCCTGTATATACAGAGTTGTTTAATGAGGCTGGTGTCGTAGCAAAGTGGCGCCCGACCGGGGACCCGACTTCAAACAAAATGTTATCCAAACAAACCCGTCTACGTCTATCGACACGTTGTTTTGACTGTTTTAAACACGTCCCGGTCGAATTCGGTTCGGAGGATATTTTCGACATCGATTGGAATGACACTGGCTCCTTTTCGAAATGTTGATATTGGGTTTCCCTCAAACATTTTTATTGCAACAAAGATTTGCCTTCACAAAGTGAACAGCTGACGTGAGTTGAGCGAATTTCAAAAATTAAGTTTAGGCTTATATTTCTTACAGGATTTAAACCACGTATTTGGGAAGTTTGTCTACGAAATATATTAATAGAATTTGTTTGCATCTCAGACTTAAGCCCTGGCTCACGCGTTGCTTCGTTTTTAGCGAATTTCCTTAGGAAAAATGAGCTATTGCAGTGGCCCTTATGGTAAGACCCAAGGTCGGGAGTAGCAAACTAAAAATCATATATATAGGGCCTATGTATATATACACATGTTGGTTGACTACGTCGCTCGGACGAGTTCGTTAGCCAAAAAATCCAACAATCGGAAGCACGTTTTTTGACCGGAAGTAACTATTTTTTGAGATTTTTAATACGAGAATGAATTTGTTTTTGAGTTTTTTCTACACATATAGGCCTAAATTCAGGATGTTATTCTGCACATTTTGTTTTTTTACGTGACCTTATAACTCGCTTTGATCACCCAAAATTGGTCAAAACGTAAAATACCATAGAAGTACCCGGTTCAAAGCCTTGTGGTGGATTCTACCGTGGTGTTGGAGTGCGAAGCACGCAATGCATTGTGTATTGAAGATACTCCCAATATGCGGGTTGGCGTGCGAAGCACACAATGCTTTGTGTAGGCCTATTGAAGATAATCCCAATATACGGAATGGCGTAAGAAAGATCGCGTAAGAAAACAAAATGTGCAGGATAACATTCTAAATTTATATTTGTAGAAAAAACTCTAAAAAAGATTCAATCTCGTAAGAAAAATCTCAAAAAATAGTTACTTCCGGTCAAAAAACGTGCTTCCGGTTGTTGGATTGTTTTGGCTAACGAACTCGTCCAAGCGACATAGACAACCAACATGTGTACCAAATTTGAACCAAATCAGACTTAAAATGCGGCCACTAATTTCGAACACATAATAGGCCTATACCTATATAGCCTACATATTTTATTATATAGGCCTATATATGATTTTTAATGACACTCCAAAACGTGTTCTGGGGACCATGATCGGTGCTCATTTGCTACTCCCGACCATAGGTAAGTCTTACCATAAGGGCCACTGCAATAGCTCATTTTTCCTATGGAAATTCGCTAAAAACGTGCTTCCGGTAGGCCTAGTTTCAAATTTGGCTAACTCGTCCAAACGGCTTCCAAAAAAACAACGTAGGCTATATAGGCCTATGCACCAAAATTGGACCAAAATGGACGTAAATTGCAGCCGTTAGTGCGAATAAATATAAGCATAAAGCTTATAGCCTGTAGACTATATATAATTTTTAATGGCACCCCAAAACATGTTTTGAGGAACATGATCGGTGCTCATTGACTACTCCCGACCTCAGGCCTCACCATAACAGTCACGGTAATAGCTCATCATTCCTATTATAGAAATTATATAGAATTTTCTATCATTCCTATTATATAGAAATTCGCTAACTAATTGCCCTATAGGCTATTGGCCCCTTTTGAGATCTTTCAGCCCATCATTTATAAAGCACTCGCACCTTTTTCACCCAGACCATCCATTGGTTGTAGCCTATTAAAAAAAAACATAAAATCAAAAGTTTATGGAAAAAATTGGCGAAGGACAATTCGGTAACTTTTATGTGCTAGATCTAACTTAAACAAATAAAAATCGCACAAAGGGTTTGTGATGGTAAGCTACTGAATTAAAGTAGGCCTACTTCAATCATGTCAATTAAAAATTGATAACCTAAACTATTTGAGGGCACATTAAAAGTTTTTAGTTCAATACCTGGTATATAAATATGTATTATAATTATTTGGTTGTCCTAATTGAATAGGCTAACTTTTATCAACTTACCTCCTTTTTACGGGTTTTTGTTCGTAGTCAGAAATACACGTGCTTGGCTATTTTTGCTTTATCAGGCCATACAAAATGCCTTCATTAATACACTGACCTGATAAAGACAACAATGTTGGCGAAACCCGTGTTATCCTGACTACGAAAAAACCGTCAAACTAAACAATTGAGTTTAAGTATTTCAAAATATACTTAAAATAGATAGGCCTATATAAAATTGTCTCATTTAAGAAATTATGTAAAATTTATCGTTTATGTTAGCCTACCTACATGATATAATTTTACCAAACTACAAACATAAAATACAATGAATATTGATTAAAACCAACATTTCTTTTTCTGAAGTTGTCCACATGTTTACATGTTACCAACTGTCTGTTACAGGAGAAGGGCGCACTAGCCCAGCTGTGCGGGGGGACATTGTCGCTACACCACGCATGCGCAAGACTGACCAATCAGCGTCCAGCACACCGACCAACGGACTTATGATGGAGGTGGTAAGCCCACTTTGACACTTCACCTCTCCCCTCTAACTGTGACACTCTTCCCCTTCCACCTTACACTGACATTTTCTCTACCTCCCTCCTACTGATGACCCACCCCCTATCAATTCCGTCTATCCAATCTCTAACAACCATTTCAAATATTTTTATTCTAATATTTGTTGTAAATTGTTATTGTTTCATTGAACGATCAATTTAACAGTAAACAGCGTGTTTAATTATATTAGCGTTATTTGCGAAAGCAAACTGGTAAATAGGCTTAACTTCAACAACCCATTACTCATATTTTGAAAAATTTAAACGCAATTTTACCTTTATTGTTATTTACCGAACCGTAAACAACTAATTCAGTATTTCTACTTGTTCGATAATTTTGTATATGCAAATTTAGAAACAAGTTGTCTGTCAATTTCAAAATATAGCGCAACATTGAACCTATAAAGAAAAAATCAAAAGATGACACCAAAAATTTCCCTAATTAATATCGTTAGATCGTTAGTAAATCACGTTTTAGTTGCCTACATTACAACAAAACTAAAGAATTATAAAAATCTAGTGGTGGATTGTCCATATTTTTGATACTTTTATGTATACGAAAAATATAATACATGTATTTAAGAGAGATTATATCTGTATCCAATCACGTCATCATGCACGTAAAAACTTAATATTAAAACAAAAAACTAAATAGCCTAAGTCTATGCTTTAATAGCCTATAACCTAAAAATACTGTTTTGTTTTTACATACAATACTTCTCGTAATAATTTCTAGAGTAACCTAGGTATTTATTTGTAAAGCCTATTGTGTTTTAAATTACAAATATCGTTGAAACGTATAGAATTTCCAAAGATAACCTAATATTGTAGCGTACAAGTAAAACGTAGTCTAAGTATAATAAAGAATAATTTTCCCGATTCGCCTTCGGTTCCCTTTACTACGAAGCTACAAGAGGAGGATAAAGGGTTGTGCAAATAAAAACCCAGGGTGAGGTTTTTTCTCTTGTGTAAAGCTAAGAGAAGGGGGCGTAGAAAAGAGGGGAGAGCAATAAGCCTGGGAGAATCGACGGTGCTGCTACCTAGCGGTAGTCGCTCAACTAATCATCACTGTTACACTTCCAAACAGTTTTTTTCCCTTTTCTATTTATCAACTGCGATGTAACTCCTTGGCCGTCAAGGATGGGAAAAATTGTGTGCGAATATGTTTCAGTGATTTTTACAGTGACTAAAGGACGTACAGAAATGGTTTAACAGTGTTGTGTAACTAGAAAAATTGAGGTTATAAAGTGTTGTCAAAGTTTCACGTGCGTCTAATTAAGTTGGTGCTAATTTGTGACAATGTGTGTGAATTAGCGTGTACTGAAACAGCTGTTCAAGATGAATAAAATGAGATTTGCGTGGAAGTGGATTTAAAATTACGCGTTTCGAATACACAGGTCCGGTTAAAACAATTTGTGATAAAGTGTTCTGTGTTTAGTGTGAAATGTTACCTCGAAACAATATTTCTGGCCGTAGGCCTTTAATCGAAATGTATTAATGAAATTAACTTAACCAAAAATTAAAATTTCAATGTTACTCATGCAAACTGATCTGTGTAACTATATGGGCGCCCCGCCGATGGTGGTAGCGCCTAACACGGACAAACCGAAATCAGAACTAGAACTCAAACCCGTACCCAACCCTGAAGCCCTAAACTGGGCAAATTTTAATTACAAAGATCTAGACTCTCTTTTTAGGCAGGATATAGACTTGCCTACTCCTGATTTTCGTAGATTGAATTTGAACCGTAGGCCCGTAAATTCGAGGATGACGATAGGCGATGCGGACCTTAGTAGGCAGTTGGAGTTAGAAATGGAACTGATGAGGGCGAGAAATGCTCCGAAACCTGATGGAAGGAGACGGGAACAACGGAGGTATTCGGGAGAGGGTCAGCAAGTAGGCCTACATGACGGAATTAATGGGAAACAAACGGAGGCCGGGAGGTATTTTCAAAACTTAGGGAAGAGTCAAATGAATAAACAATTCGGACAGTTGAATGTAAGTAAATTTTGATTTTTAGAATATTACAATTTTAATTATAATGTTTAATGCACTGGAAATAATTTGACAATATTCCCACAATACATCATCCAAAACTCTCTCATAAGCGCAATCGGTCGGAAGTTTTATTTTATTGATTTACTGTGTATAAGTGAGTAGGTCTAGTGTCATATATAATATCATGGTAGGAAACAATTTTTTTTTATTCAGACTTGTTTACCAAATTCAACCACCAGAGCTGCTGCGGTAAGCTATAATAGATCTAAAACGTTTAAACCTTAAGAAGAACAAACTATTGGCTGCAACAAATTTTACAGAAACGTGTAGGCCTAATTCAGAAAAAAAATTATTGCTGAGTGTGGTATCCTAGTTGATTGAGCTAAGTGTGTGTAATCATTTGCATTGAAATTATTAAAATACTAGTAAATCCCCTTGAGAAATCACAGGCGGATTAATTAGATACATCCTATCAGAAATGCATCATTTAAACAAAATTCTTTTTAAACCACTTATCTAGGCATACCTAACTATGCAGACGGGAATTTTTAACTCGGTAAATGTGTACAATTATAAGGACTATACAACTGTTGGCTAGGAATATTTGTTAAGATTTTGTGTTTATGTATATTATTATCTATAGGCTATATATTTAGGGGAAGATAAAAATGTTATCTTTTAATTGCCTGTTATTTCATATTGATAGAACAAATGAATTAGAAGTTATTAATATGATAGGAGGCTATATTATTGATTGAAATTGTAAACATAACCCCAAAGTATAATCTACGTTAGGTTTTGTTTGCGTATTACAGATGATGAGTGAAATCAGCTGTTATAGGCCTATTATTAAGTTAAACGAATATGCCTATTTATTTCTTCTTTAAATGTTACTTCACGTACGCTCGTACGTAGGCTACATTCGGTTTTATAGGAGTTGATTGTATATAAAGGTAGGCCATTTACAAATATATGTTTGTAGTAGGCCTAGGCTCTATTAAAATTAATAGCATTTTGGAATAAATTTGTCAAATGCACAGTAATGTAGAAGCATAATTTGCCTATTTTTTTTTCAAAGTAGGTCTGTTTTTGTTTCTGTTTTACCATTAACAAGTTTAAAACAACGAATGTCTAAATTCATAAATCCGAATTTGTTATTGTGTTTTGAATCCATCCGTCATTCGCGGGTTAATCTAGGCCTATGTCGTAGGCTAATTGGAAAAATCCTTATTTCTGAAATGCGCCCGGCTAGTTCAATAATTATCTAGCACTTGCTATACACCTTTAACCAATTAGAAATTAATTGTGGAATTGTTTGCTCAAACACACGAAATTCATCCAGGTTTATTGCAGTAAACCTATCGAATGTAGCCTATAGGCGTTTTGAAAACAACCAAATGTGGAAATAAATGAAAGTAAAACTAGAGTTTACAACTAGCCTACAGATTAGCCTACTAGGTCTAGTAGGTAATCAAATTCAAAAAGTTAAGTCTAATTTGGTTCTCTGTTTATTTTAACAACTTGTTCTTGAGAATAATAACAATTTATTAGCCCAACATAAATTTTTTTAATAGGCTATAAGTAAAAATTATGACAATGTATATCATTATAGTAGTTTTTTAACTAGATAATATCTTATTCTTACCTTAGTAATTGATATCTAATTCAAAAGTACACTTAAGTAAGCACTAGTTAGCAAAGTTTGTTTTTATATGCTGCCTTTAAATCAGCCTTCACTACCTTGCACGCCTACTGCAATGAACCTGGATTAAACCAGACTTTTGGGTTTTCAATTACACATTTTCTTATTAGCCTGAAGTTGTACGGGATCATTAAAATACACATAAAATTATCATCAGGCTGATTAGAAAGTGCTAGAAAAATATTCAACTAAATCTGGGCGCATTGCAAATTGAAGGTGTTTTTTTAAAACAAACTTAATTTTTAAATTAGCCGGGCGAATTGCAGAATCACGGTAGCCTGCTGTTTACAACAAGTCTAATTTTTCAATTAGCCGGGCGCATTGCAAAATAACAGTGACTTTCACAAAAATCCTAATTTTTCAACTAGCCGGGCGCATTGCAAAATAACAGTGACTTTCA
>JAGFPH010000009.1:936819-957020 GCA_018207615.1 Philaenus spumarius
ACACAAATAGCGCTAGGTAACTTTTGATTAGTTTTTGTAGAATATTGATGTAAGAATATGTTTTTAGTTGTGCAAAAATCTGTTCCACTATTTCAAAATGTATTTTTCAAATTCTTGCTTTTTACAGTTCCTGTAAATATGCACCAGTAGCCTATTTAAGTGTAGGCCTATACAGATTTATGCAATTATCATTAATTTTAATTACCGTTTCAGTGAGTTTTATAAATTTTATTTATAATATTTTTGTAACTTTTCGTTTTCACTTTGCGTTGATATTTTCTGTACTTAATTTCTTCGCCCCGTCATGCGAACTATTTTACTTTGTCTTTTCTTCTAAATAAATTTGTACTCGCGGATCGCCTGGTTGTGAAATTTATTTGTAGAAGTCAGTTTGTGTTTTCCCGTTTTTTTAGCATACATTTTATAGGCCTAAATTTTACTTTCTGAATGTGTGACAGCAAATGTTTAAAAAAACAGGTAGGCTGATTAAACTGAAAATCTACTCATTTTGATAAACCCTTACCGATGTGCCTACATTGCATTACAAAAACTTTGACTACATTTTGTGATGTGTTTCCGCTACAACGCACACATTGAAAGAGTGTAAGGTTTCAGATTAAAATCCGTCATTTGGTTGCCTTATTTTTTTAGCGTAGGGCCTACGTTGGAAACCCTTTTACTTTCTCACTATACTATAGTAAGTTATAGAGGAAGTATAGTGATCGCAAAAAAATCGTTGTTGAGATTTTTGTGGAAATATCCATTTTGGGACCCCCTTGAGTACAAAAAAGTGGTTTTTACAAATTGTCTGTCTGTAGGCTATGTCTGTCTGTCTATTTTTCTGTATGTATACAATGGCAGAGAGAAAACTATTCGATCGATTTCGAACAAATTTGCACAAACATGTCAATTAGGCCCGCATAGATGCACGAAAAAAGGTTGTGACAAATTTTGAAAAACAACTGCCTTTTTGGCCAAAAAAATCTCCAAAAAATCAGTTATTGTTTTTTTTTATAAAAAAAAAACGGCTCTAACGATTTTGATAAAATTTTTCTTATTTGTAGTCTAGCCCTTAATGAACCCTACCATATGCAAAAAAAAAAACAGCATCTTTCTAAAAATTCTCGTTCAGCCAATTAAAAGGAATGGTGGCGGGGGGGGGGGGTTAGTCCAAACAGGGGGTGAGATTTCAAACATTTTCAAAACCTTTTTTCATGCATCTATACAGGCCTAATTGACATGTTTTGAGCAAATTTGTTTTCTCTCCAGCTAATAATAATAATAATATTTATTAGTTACTCTCCTACTTTAATGTAACCCCTCTTCTACTTTAATACAATTATGAGTGTATAGCCTATTTGTTTAACAATTTAAATATGTTTGTGAGAAAGTATGTTCCGGTTTCTGGTACCGTTTATTAAGTATAATTAGGCTACATGATAATAATAGGTCTATGTAAAAAATATGTTGGCATGAAAAAAATCCACAAAACATTAGACAGCATAATGTAGGCTATATGTCTTGTAATAGGCTAATCGTGTTAACCATACCACGGCAACTTCTAGTAGGCCTACTTTTAATACGTAGGAACATAATGGTTAAGTTATTTTTATTAATTTCTTTTATGAATTATTTTGACATGTTTCACATCTAAAAAACTTAAAAAGGGTTTAAAATTTACACAAAAGTAATGGAAAACATAAATGGAATAAATGGGAAAACCCCGAAATTAGCACCTCAAAGGAAAAGCCTATTTTGGGGGGCCCATTAACAAAGCTTTTACACATTTTGCCAAGAACAAAAGAGGACACTTACAGCAGACGCACTTAAAAGTAAGTTAGGCTATAGAGCCTACTTAATTATAAAAGTCAGAATTTAAACACATTTACAAATATTAAATTTTTTACAGACTCAGGAAGTAATTTTGAGTTTGTCAAACGAACTATCAGCGTTAAAGAGCCAACACTTAACCAATTTGAGAAACCTCGACATAGACCCAACTTCATTCACACTAGCTGGAAGAGCGTTATAGAATTTTGGAACGCTATAAGTACAGAAATTTGTAAAAGAAGTTAATCTTGTTCTAGGAAAATTGTCTTAATTCGTACGGAAATAATTTCAAGGGAAATCGGATTATTTGCAGAATAACCTACTTCTGTAGCAAACAATTTTAAAACATTTAAAGACATATACTTACATATTTAGTGGCAGAAAGGTTATTAAAAAAAATTAAATAGTGTGCTTAAGACCACACGTTGGAAGTGATAACTTCTATGACCAATTTATATTTTTTTGTCCGTACTAATATTAGAGGAGGAGGAATAAGGATAAAATAATTTAAAACATTAATGACTTTGCTGACTTTGGTATTTAATATACATATAACACAAATATCATATATATATATATACATACATACTATATCTCGAGCGGTGACGGTCGCGAGTTTGATGCTTTTTCCTCTCCCAATAAGAAGTGCTATGTAGTATATTCGCGTTGCGTACATACATATATATATATATATATATATATATATATAATACATACTATATCTCGAGTGGTAACGGTCGCGAATTCAATGCTTTTTCCCCAAGCAAAAAGTGCCCAACGCCGCTAAAGAAGTTTTCACTTCAAAAAAATTAACCTAACAAAATGTTTCTGCAAAACCAATACTTGTTGTAAAGTAGTAGTAGGCCTAGTAACAACCCCCCCCCCCCCCCCACTGCCAAACAAACCAATTCATAGCCTATCCCAAACAGGAATCTACCAAAGAGTGTTACATCATCAGAAGGGTATGGGTAGGGCAAAAATCTCTTAACATACATAGGCTATGTTTTTAAGAATATTTAGCAATGTTTTTTTCAGACCTGATGTCTGCTTCCTCCAGTTTAAACCAGAAACTATTGTAATAGCTAAGTGTTTAATTTCATTAATTTGTTGTATAATGAAATGAAATTCCCATGAAAATTATTTTCTTCTCTAAGATATTTTATACATAGTCGCTGAGTAGCATTTATTGAGAACTAAACTAAAATTACAATTTGAGTAGGCTAAGTCCTCCTGCATTAAGAATTTTAATAATTGTAAGTTGGATCGTCAAAAGAGTAGGTACGCAGTTAAGGCTAGGCCTGTTACTTTGGTTTATTTTGTAAACTAGGTTGTAGAACACTTTGATTATTATTTTTTTTTAATTTGTAAATATTCAACTAAAAAACTAAGGTATTTATAAATCCAAACGGGTGTAGGCCTAACTTTAAATTTTGCGCTAAGCAGTCACAGTATTCTGGAAGTGGCCAGGTCTGGTTAAATCCGATCCCTGGATTGAGAAATATAACCCTACAAGATAAAGTTACCTTGAAAATGTAGTAGGCTAATTTATTTGTAAATAAAATTAACTAAACATTTAGTTTATACAGTAATATAGCCTATAGCCTATGGAACTACCAAGTCACACACCACAGAATAGAAATTAAATACGAAAAATTAAATATAGGAAGTAACATTTTGGTTTCATTTTCGAAAATTAAGAAAATTAAAAACTTACTTAAACAATTTTAAAGAAAGTGTTTTATTTTGAACACTGGCGTAGCCGATTACGTCTGCTACTAAAAAGTATTTTTTCCTGAAAAAAGTAGACTTACATTAAAAAATTTCTTAATTACTTAGGCCTTCTGCAATGATACCCTTGTTTGTGCCAATAAATTTAATTGTACTTTGAGCACGGGTTGAAATAAAATTTAGAATAGCCTATAAGGCATGATTTTAACATTGTTTAAAATTGTTTTAGGCCATATTCGTTAATTATCATCATTATAAATTTGAGAAATTGATTTATTGTGTGACCTAACCTCAATGTGATAAGATAATTTAGTAATAGTCTAAAGGGCCAAATTTGCTGTTTAAATATAACACTCGCCCTGACTTTTATGGTGCATCTATAACAGGAATCTCTAAACATCCTTTTCTCCAAACGTTCAGTAGCCGGCTACGTACAAACTGCCCCACTTTTTTGGGTCATTTCTAATATACAAACTGCCCTACAAGGTCCAGGTATAAAAACAAGGTAGAGGCCGGGGTTTCGGCGACATACAAACTGCCCTACTTTTCTACCTTACACAGGTACGGGATATTTCCCTCCGAATTCCCTCATACCAATAAATAATTTATATTAGATAATAACTAGTAGACCCACTTCGTTTGCATACATTGTTTACACATACAAAATAATACAGATAATTTATAAACCAAGTTGAAACAGCCAGTATATTCGTGTATTTATTTATCTGTTATTCTTATCTAATAGGAACCGTTGCATGCTTATATAATAGGTTAGGTTAGGTTAGGTTAGGTTAGGTAAGGTTAGGTTAGGTTAAATATTAGATAAGAATAACAGATAAATAAATACACGAATACACGCAACGGTTACTATTAGATAAGTGCTCGTAAGAACGCAACGGTTACTATTAGATAAGTGTGTGTAAACACGCAACGGGTACTATTAGATAAGGGCGCGTAAGCACGCAACGGTTACTATAAGATAAGTGCGTCTAAGCACGCAACGGTTCCTATTAGAAAAGAATAACAGATAAATAAATACACGAATATACTGGCTGTTTCAACTTAGTTTATAAATTATCTGTATTATTTTGTATGTCTAAACAATGTATGCAAACGAAGTGGGTCTACTAGTTATTATCTAATATAAACTATTTATTGGTATGAGGGAATTCGGAGGGAAATATTCCGTACCTGTGTCAGGTAGAAAAGTAGGGCAGTTTGTATGTCGCCGACACCCCGGCCTGTACCTTGTTTTTATACCTGGACCTTGTAGGGCAGTTTGTATATTAGAAATGACCAAAAAAAAGTGGGGCAGTTTGTATGTGGCCCAGTAGCCTACCTTAACTTCTTCTAAGGAAACATAAAAATATTCATACTTTTTTATTTTATTACGAAATTCTCCTTGTTTTGAAAAAATGGTATGTAACACAATATAAACAAAACTTTCCTTTATGTGTTATATACTCGTTTTAAGAAGTATGCGCACCTCATTGACGAGCAACAAGCCGACGAATCATAGGCCTACGACATAAGATGTTTGAATAATTACAGTAATTACTTGCAAATTGTCTTGGTTTATACCGTAGATAAACTATTAACTTATTCTTCTTTGAAAAATTTCTTGCCAAAATAAATCAATATAGGCCTAGCACTTCACCAAAACATTATTATAGTACACGTAAGCCGCTATAATTCCGCTATAAACCACCCCTGCAGCCCCGTAGGGGTTATATGGTATGGCAGCCATCCAACCCCATCCATAAAAAAGGTTTGGTTTGGACTTGCAAGGAGATGGGTTCGGAGATTAGGATGACAAAATAGCGCATCGCACCAATGGCAGCACATCTCGGCAAGTCGGTGAAGCAGCCGGGAATCGAAACTGGCCAGAATGTTCGAGAATGTTGGAAAATGTTTCAGAATGTTATGCAAATCTTCCAGAAGGTTTGATAATATTTTAGCCGGTTCTGGACCATCGAAGAAATTTCCTGTTCCGAAGCGTTCGAGAACAATTCTAGAAACTGGAAGCGGGATAAGAAGCTAGAGGCCTAAAATGTTTCATATATTACTCTTAAATCATATACAGGAGAGAAAAACATTTATGATTATTTGCGTCTAAGGTCTAAAATGTAGCCTTCTCATAGGCCTCTAGGCCTATCATACACCTCAAACAAACTGGCGGAAATCGTGGGTTTTGCGCGCTTACTGGCGCATAGATGATCTTGTATATATAGGCCTAAGCCTAAATGGGAAACAGATTGATTTGGACGGAACTCACTATACGTTTTTGGACCAGTGAACTTTAAATATTTGCCCGATTTTACTTTCATTAATTTATTCATATCAGTGAGCGAAGCCGCAGGTACCATGCTAGTATTATATCCTTATAGTAAGTAGGCCTAACTAAAGGTCTAATCATTCGTGTAATAACGTAGGAGGGTACATTAAATTATTTCACGAGGCGAGCGATCACATAGGTGGCGTGCGAAGCACGCATTTCTCTCTCGTAGTTTTGTCAAAATAGCGTTTACGCGGTGGTAAAAAAAAATCACGCTCAACAGTTCAAAAAGTAAATCAAGTTCGAACCCCGTCAAAAAGGTTCGCAACGTGAGACATTTAATTTTAACGTCCACTTCTAATACAGTAATAACATTTAATAACAATCGGTTACAGAAGACGGACGGACGGACAGAAAGAATTTAATGAAAGCTTGGAAGCTACGAGCCCAATGAGTTTGCGCGGTGCGTGACTCCGCTCGGTGTAATTTCAATTGGGTTTTGCGGTCGCTGCGGTCCGAACGGACTCGCTCACAAATTGATTCCATTGAAAAGTTTTTATCCGACAAGCGTAATTTCAACAAATTATTATTATCGTCGGCCAGCTGCCGTCCTATTGTGCCCCGGCCATGTAAATATCACCATTGGATAGGTTAATTCGGAGGACCTTTTGTCCGCTTCATTTCCTCACAGAACGAATTGGATTTCTCAGCGGCGAAACCTGGACGTAATCTTTATTAGATTGCGGATGGGTTTTTGCAACGCGTTCTGGCGGCGGTAAACCGAATTGACTCGGTTAACGGTGTAAAAGCAGTACAAAATAAACGTTGAGAAAATACATAGGCCTACATAGACTAAGTATTCTGAAGGAGGAAAATGTAATTCTATTACACGCTAGAAAAAAATTAAAAGTTTTTTAAAATGTACACAAAAATAATACATAAACATAAATGGAATAAAATGTGAAATATTAACATTCTAGAACCTTCCGGAACAGAAAGTCACTTCATTCCGTCTGGAACGTTCTGAAATATTTTCTTTAAGAGTCTAGAACATTTTGGCCAGTCTTTATTCAACCTGCTTCACCGACTTCCCATAAGAAGTCCTTTGCTGCGGTCAGGGACGTCGCTTTAAAGGTTAAAGGGGGCGTCACCCAAATAATTTTAAAATCCAAATATGGCCTAGTTGGGAAATTTTAGATTTTGAAACTAGTTGTCATTTTGATAATGGGATTAAATTGCACGCAAAAACTCCATCTTTGGGTTTGGGTTTCGATTGTTGTCATTACCAACATTCATAAATAACAAGCAAATTATGATTTCAAATTCAAAAATATTTCTATAGCCTACCAATTAGCCTACACTCATTGTCTTCTTTTAAATGATGTTCTAGGAAATTTAGTTCCAACCCTTGTTATTGTAGCAACACTGACTCACCATGCCAGCACTGCGTCAGGCCGCCAGATATTAGGGGTTTTCCCAAAAATAGTGAAATTTTTGCGGGAAATTTTGGGGGGAAAAAATGGCGAGGAAAAGAATGGGACAAATTTTCAATAATGTGATGAACATGTTGAAATTCTTGTAAAAACTCTTAAAGTATGCCTACTCAATAAAGCCAGTGTAGTGTTAAAAACCCTACTTAGAAAAGTTTTTTTTTTAATTCCGATGGTGAGCTTCCAGAGCCCCATTTCCACTGGGATTTATTCCACACAACATAACGCAGAGCCTTCTTCAGCGCGTTGAAACACCCATCGTAGAAGTTGGGAAATATGGTCATAATAATTGTTGGGAAATTTTAGATTTTGCCCCCCCCCCCCATTACCAAACAACAAACCACCCGACGACCGCCGGGGGGGGGGGGGGGGGGGTACGAAATTATAGTGGCACGGATAAAACAAAAACATTAACGAAAAATATCACCAATAAGATCTAGGCCTATTCGACAATTAATACACGGTTTAATGAAACTCTAGGCCTAGCTTTAGTTTAACATATTTTATAGGCCTAGGCTACCAGTGAGTTGAAAAATTCTTCTTCGACTAATCACGACGTCAAAATCGTTCCAACGTATTTCGCAACCGCGACAAGAACGGAAAAACAACCTCCTTAGAAACCCGTAGAATGTAAACAACGCCCCGTACCCCTATAATTATCCAGCTATCCAACGACCAGTGACAAATCTCAGTGCGACTAATTCCGCGGCAAGCTATGATTAACTTAATTTATTTAAAACCCGCTGCAACCTTGACACACTGTGCGCCCAACAACCGAACTCAAAAGCGGTAATTATAATATCTGAATCGTTCTCACAGCGTCTGGCATTTCATCGGGTTAAGGAGAACATGTTTTTATACGATTGAAGGACTCGGACAGGAAATGAGAGAAGAAGAAGAAGTGTTTAATATCGACGATGTAATCGAGTGTGCAGTGCTGGTAATCCAAAGAGGTTAATTGTTGAAACGGTGGATAAATGTTGCTGAAATCTTCTTGGAACCTTCTGAAGAGCCAGTACGGTAATAGCATCCTAGAAAAGAGTCTTTTAATTAGTTTTCTTCTCAATTATCAATAACGCATTTCGATAACAGAAATGTTTTACAAAATTTAGTAACATTGTTAGCCCTAATATTATTAAAACGTATGGCCTAGCCTACAGGATAACGTTCAATAAAATATTAAATTTTTGTATTATAATTTTTTAATGAACATGTTAGGTGAACTTCTATTTTATGTCTATAAACCACCATATAAATTTAAAAATAATATATTGGATAGTTTTTTAATCGGTAGTATATACATTAAATATGCAATGTCTCCCATTTAAATTGCATTGCTTTTGCATTGAGGAGTTCTTCCCTTAACACTAATAAAAACACAAACCCATAATCGGTAACTTGCGTTAACTCAGTCAAATTTCTAATTTTTACCATAGTTTCCATAAAATAACTCTAATAAGGAAGCGTTACGCCAATTTCACGCGGTGTATTTCCTTCAGGCCTATACTAGATTTACCTGTAATTAAAAATTGCATAGGCCTATACCCGTGAAATGCTCAACCACGCCAATTATAAACAATGTACCGGCGCAGAACGGATGCGCATAAAATTAACATAATTTTGTATTGTACTGTGGTTTCACAGAAAATTTGTGTTTGTGGGGGAGGGGGGGTGGGGAGTTGTTTTGAAAGCCTACCGTCGCTAAAGATCTAGTAGGCTGAGCGAAGCTGGTGTCAATTAAAAGATGGTAATTAAAATGCTACAGCGCGAACAGTGAAGGATGCACATTTTAAAGTTAGGTTTACTCGTTTAATCGAACCGCTTGCGAATAGGCCTACTTTACTGAGTCAACCAAAAGTCGAGTCTTTTAAATCGTAGATAAGGAATTCATTTAAAGAGTAATGTGCAATCCATTTATAAATCACCGGAACAAACTTTTTAAATGTTGCAAAACGGGCAGACATAGGCACTTTATTAAAAATGTACACACAATTAAATCTATCAACATGTAATATGCTAAATATAATAGCCTATACCGGATAGCCATCTATCTAATCACAATAATCATGGCTTTAATAAATGAAACATTGGTGAAATGCAGATGATAGACCGAAACACAGTAGGCTTAAAATCTTACAACCGATGGCATTTTAAGAAACTTACAGTTAAAAAGCGCAGCTCCTCTTTAAAAAAAGAAGGTTTAAGATATATAAAATAAAAAAATGCAACTCCCCATTTAAATACAATACAGTTTAAGAAACTTAAACTTAAAAAAACGCAACTCCCCGTTTGAAAAAATAAAGCTTAAGAAACTTTAAGTAAAAAAACGCAACTCCCAATTTAAAAGAATAAATTTGAAGAAACTTAAAGTTAAAAACGCAACTTCCGTTTTAAAAGAAGAAAAGTTTAGAAACTTTATTAAGTTATAAAACGCAACTTCTCTTTAAAAAAAGTGAAAGTTTAAGAAACTAAAGTTAAAAGACGCAACTCCCCCTTTAAAAAAGAAAGTTAAAAAACTTAAAGTTAAAAGACGCAACTCCGTCTTTAAAAGAAGAAAGTTTAAGAGATGCAACTCTTCTTTAAAAGAAGAAAGTTTAAGAAACTTAAAGTTGAAAAACGCAACTAACGTTTTAAAAGTAGAAAGTTTAAGAAATTTAAAGTTAAAAGATGCAACTCCCCGTTTAAAAGAAGAAATTTTAAGAAACTTAAAGTTAAAAGATGCAACTCCACCTTTAAAAGAAGAAAGTCTAAGAAACTTAAAGTCAAAAAATGCAACTAACGTTTTAAAAGGAGAAAGTTTAAGAAATTTAAAGTTAAAAGATCCAACTCCCCCTTTAATAGAAGAAGTTTTAAGAACCATAAAGTTAAAAGATGCAACTCCCCCTTTAAAAGAAGAAAGTCTAAGAAACTTAAAGTTAAAAAATGCAACTAACGTTTTAAAAAGAGAAAGTTTAAGAAACTTGAAATTAAAAAACGCAACTTCCCTTTTAAAAGAAGAAAGTCTAAGAAACTTAAAGTTAAAAAACGCAACTAACGTTTTAAAAGGAGAAAGATTAAGAAATTTAAAGTTGACAAACGCAACACCCCTTTTAAAAGAAAAAAGTGTAAGACAATGGAAGTTAAAAACCCAACACCCGTTTTAAAAGAAGAAAGTTTAAGAAATTTAAAGTTAAAAGATGCAACTACCCCTTTAAAAGAAGAAATTTTAAGAAACTTAAAGTTAAAAGATGCAACTCCACCTTTAAAAGAAGAAAGTCTAAGAAATTTAAAGTTAAAAAACGCAACTAACGTTTTAAAAGGAGAAAGTTTAAGAAATTTAAAGTTGACAAACGCAACACCCCTTTTAAAAGAAGAAAGTTTAAGAAACTTGAAATTAAAAAACGCAACTTCCCTTTTAAAAGAAGATAATAAGTAGCCTACCCTAAAGTAAAAAAATAAACTCCCCTTTTAAAAGAAGTCATTATATATATTTTAAAGTTTAAAGCGCAAGTACCCTTTTAAAGTTAAAACTAATATTCTTTATTTAAGATCAGTTTTACATCGGTTCAGTTCCACATTTCCTTCTTTCAAACAAAACAAAACTATTGTGTGCCTGTACTTTCACGCATGCGCGCTAATAACCCACCATGCACCGCTATCTACATTACGTCAACATAAACTGCAATTACAAAAGCCGACAACAATAAGCCATGAAACACACTATAATTATATTGTCATTAAATCCGAACTGAAATTATGCGTGTCCTACCGTCCGCGCTCTAATCTAAAAAACCAACACTTTACGCTGTAATTACAATACACGAAATATTTAATTATAAGGTGTGACACAATTAAAACGGAATTACGCGAATCCGATAAGGAACGCGACATATGTAAGGGAGCCTGGTATTATAGCAAACGTTGAACGTTTTACATGTCAGTCGGCCTATGCTCTGACACGCACATGTCGTCATGCTATGTCTCCCCCACCCACCCACGGACGTTGTAAAACTTTCAAATACATATCTACTTGTCAATAAGAAATATGACACATGTGCTTGGTTGTAGTATCGTGTATTTCTGGTATGTAGGTTTTCGAAACGAATTCCTGATCACATGTGTGGAGGGGAGAGTAGGCCTAGGTGAACAAATTACGGAATCGTTTATTGTAACAATTAATAGTCATATTCAAAATTAGGTGAAAATTAGTGTCGTTTAACAAAACGACTGATTGCGTGTCGAATACGCACCAAATAAGGGTTCTGCTAACGTTAGATTTAAGCCAATTAAAAGTCTTGTTCACTGTAAAGAATAATTAAATTATTCTAAACTTGCCAATTTGGTTGCTATGGTAATACATCTAAATGCTTTCAAATAAAGTGTGTCGGTTCAGTATAGGCTTAACCTAAAATTGTGTTAAGCTTAACCCAAATGAGATATTTTATTTATAATATATAACATCAGATGTTCGAATCATAATGCAGTAAGACTTTTACTTTCTCCACCCTATACGTAGTATATATGGAGAAAGTATTGTTTTCGTAAAAATGTTCGAATTTGAATTTTCAGTTGAATTATCTGTTTTGGTGCTCCCAGAACCCCCAAAAATTGTTTAGTGAAATTATCTGTGTTGGTGCTCCCTGAACCCAAAAATATTTTTAGTGGAATTTTTTGTTTTGGTGCTCCCTGAACCCAAAAAAGTGTTTTTAGAGTGGTGTCTGTCTGTCAGTCGGTCTGTATGTATACACGACCAGAGAGGGCCCTATTGGTCCGATTTTCATGAAATTTGGTATGTAGGCCTAGGTACTAAACCCTAATATCTCCAGGCGTTTTTTTCATTTTTTGGAATTTTTAAGGGTAATTTACCCTTAAAAACCCATAAAAAACGACAAATATGCAAATTTCTCAACGATTTTAATCAAATTTTCAGTATTAATTTATAGTGCTTAAGATGCCAAACAAAATGACACCACCCGATTTTATCAAAACTTCGGCGTTTTATAATTATGGGGAAATGTTTAAAAATAAACAAGTTTGTGTTGTCAATCTAGCATCGCGGCAGCGGCCGCACGGGGTAGCCCCACGGTAGCGAGCACGGCCAGTAATTCAAAGGTCGCGCGATCGAATCCCGCCTGGGACAATAATTTTTTATACGATTGACGTAGGTAGAATATTATTTTTTTGTTTTGTTCTAAAAAGTAGTAAATAAAATGATTAAAAACAATATTATTTTGACTACACTAAGTTGGGAGAAAGTTTGTGTCAGTTAACTGATACCGTTTATTTCGTTTGCGTTGTTTTGATTTCGAACTTGTGAAAAATAATTAACTGATTCTAACTTCGCTAAGTTGGTTGCTGCGGTAATGAATGTAAATGCATTCCACAAACGTGTGTTGGTTCAGAATAGGTGAATTTTGTTGCTAACCTTTTTATTAAATGAGCTGTTTTATCTGTAATAGAGCCTAGAGTGAACTCCGCTTTTTGACCATTTTCAACCCTTAAAATCAATATTTTACAAAATCCTTTCTTAGTGAACTTCTAAGTTCTAGTCCGTGTTGGCCTGAATTTTCTTCTATTAGCCTAAGTATCCCGCGTAACTAGACTTATTAACTTTAAGTAAGTCTTTTTTGTCAGGTGTTCTTTAAAATGTTTTCCAGTTTGGCCTATGTAGCCTATATGTCTTCCCAGTTATTACAGGTTTATATACAGTTTTATCTTCCAACGGTCTTGAGTTTTTGAGGTGGAGTAATATTTTAATGTTGTGCGGAAGGCGAATGTTGCAGTGACTCTTATGGAGAGGCCTAAGGTAGGGAGTGGTAAAAGAGCACCGATCATGGTCCCCAGAATTTTGGGAAGTCATTAACGGCAGCATTTTACATCCGATTTGGTCCAAATTTGGAACACACGTTGGTTTTCTCAGTGGCTGAGACGAGTTCGTTAGCCAAAAAATCAAACTACCTCGATTTACTCGTTGACAGGAACTGCATTTTGTAAAACATTTTTTAACTAGAATAAAACTTTTCGAAGTTGTGCGTAAAAAAAGATAGGGTCTAGTATAGACGATTATTTTGCACATTTTGTTTTTTTACACGACCTTAGGACCAACGCCGACGAGAGCGAAGAGAAGCAGTACAAAGTCCTAGGTTGCAAGGTTGAGGTGCAAATTCACAAAGCTAGTTTTCCCACTGCGAGCGGAACGAAGCAGCGCGTGTGCCGGGGTTGGAGAGTGAGATGCAAACAAATTCTACTTCTATATTTCGTACACGCAGCAACGTTTTCGTGAATAGACCAATTTCCCAAATAGTTGGTTAAAACCCAAACGCATAGACTATAAACTTAATTTTGGATATTCACTCAACTCATGTCAGCGGTTAGGCCGCGTGGTCGAATTATTGTAGCCTATTTAGTGCCGAAAAATCTTTGTCCGTCGGTACCTTCCGTATCTAAAAAAAGAAAAAAACGAAAGCGAGTTGTTAACGTGTTCAGAGTTGGGAAAGAACAACGCATTAAAACTGTACTAAACTAATTTTAAACTCCAAACTATAAGTATTAATTACCTGTAGACATTAGGGATGATTTTATTTGAAGATAGTTTCAGTTGTTTTCATCTTGAGTGTTTGAAAGGGTTAGTTCTGGGTTTGACCTATAGACGGAGCTACACAAATCAATACGCGGCGTTGTTAGACAAAGTTCCCGGCGATTCGTAGCATCTTCCTTGCAACACTGAATACCGTCTCCCCGGAACCAAGTTTTACTAGAACTCGGCCTAAACCTGCAACAAGTACAACAGAAACCAGTGGTTTAAATACTTTTATTGATGCAGTTTGTGAAATTAGATTCGTTTAAAATATCTTTCGGTCTACTGAATATTTATTGAGGTTAGTTAATTAAGTATTTACTAAGGGAAAGTTAGCACTATAAGGTCGTGTCTTCCACTTAATTAGCCTAATCCAAAAAATAAGTTATAAATCTTATTTCTAGACAGAATATAACAAACTCAAACCAAATTAATAAAAACAAAACAAAAACAACAACCAATTCAAATACGAGTCGAAAGAGGAACAATGACAACTATTAGAACAACTCAAAATAAAAAATAGATGAAACGTGAATAGGCCTACTTTAGAAACAAATTTTTGGGATTAGTTTTTTTTTTTTGGGTTTAAAGGCGAAAAACCTGGGTGGTTATCATCGCCTGGCGGCTTTCTCAATTTTCAACCCCTCCTAGATTTTTATACATTAGTATGAATATTCTTAAAGGACAAGCTATAATATATGAAGATTTTCATAAGGATGTTGTCATCAGTTTTGACGAAATGAAAGTTAATTCAGACATCTGTTATGATCATATTGAAGACAAGTTTATAGGCCCACATGTGAATTTCCTGGTCATGATTATTCGTAGCCTAACACGGAAATGGAAATTATGCTATTGTTATCACTTAATATTTGACCTTGAATATTTCCATTTTAGGTTTATTAATTGGGTTTAGGTCATTCATACTATTAATTTCAAACAAATCAACAAACTGTTTCCTTAAATTTTTTTATGTGCAAGTACATCTTTTTATAATGAATAACTATGAATTTACTGTCGATAAAAAAGGTTTTACTATAAAAAAATTGCACCTCAAGATTCCCTAGAGTGTATATGTAATCCCATGAAAGATTCTATATTTTCCGTTCACCCAATAGTCGTGTAGGGTTATGTTTTTAAGAAGCTTGTCACTGGCGAAATTGAATCGCTGTAGAGATGCCGGGCGCTTCGGTGTCAGTGACGTCATAGCCACCAACGACCTGCGCGTGACACATACCGTCTTGTTCTAGTTACCGTGGGTAAACCTAACCTTTAAATTTTGTATACATAGGCTCATTTAAAGTATGAAATCAGCTGTTTACGGAAATGGCACTGAGAAAAGTCCTACGTGCTAGTTAGTTAAAGGTGTTAGAATAAACAGCTGATTATTGTTCCAACGCTGAATGAGCTATGAATTTTAAATAAACAAATAATATTTTAATAGGCCTACATGGTCTTAGTAGTTTTTTTAGTGGGTCTACAGTATTTTTTACCAACTTGAAGTAGGCCTACTCCTTAAATTGAAATACAATACATTAGGCTAGGTACATATAGGCAGTGAGACCACAGTTTCATCTTATTAGTGAATTTCCATAGGAAAGATGAGCTATTGCAGTGACTCTTTAGGTGAGATCTAAGGTCGGGAGTAGTAAATAGTAAATTAGCACCGATCATGATCTCCAACAGCACAACACATTTTCATTAAACCTTTTTATATAGCCCATACATATGTGTCTGTAGCCTATACAGTATATGTATTCGCATTTCAACGTCCGCATTTTACGTCCGATTTGGTCAAAATCGCACAAGTTGGTTTCCTAAGTCGCTCGGAGAGTTTGTTAGCCAAGCAATTAAAAAACCGGTAAGCACGTTTTTTTAACGTGAAGTAACAACGTTTTGAGATTTGTCCTACTAAAATGAATCGTTTTGGAGGTTTTATCTGAAAAAAATATATATATTTAGGAGATTATTCTGCACATTTTAATTTTTTACACGCCCTTAGGCCTATAGCACGTCTGCTTCTCCCAAAATCGTCCAAAACGTAAGTAGGCTACCCTGTATTTTTTTATCTCGAAGTCAGTTTGTCCACTGCGAGCGAATCGAAGCAGTCATAATCCGATGACGCAACTTCGAACTAGTCGAAAAAGCAGCGCGTGAGCATGGGCTGGACGCTGAGGTTGGAACAAACTCTGCTTATATATTTTGTATAGGCTACGTTCTAATCAAAGCCCTCGTGAGTAGACACATTTCCCAAATAGTTGGTTGAAACCATACAACACATAGACTACATTTTGAAAATTCGCTCAACTCACGTCAGCGGTTCAGCCTCGAGCGAATTATTCTTTATGTTAATGGTTCTCATAATTTGGGGGGGGGGGGGGGGGTAACAAAAAAGGAACAAAAAAAAAAAAAAAAAAATATGATTTCATTACAGTAATTCGTAGTTGATAGTGTCTGTTATTCAGAGTGAAGATCACCTTGTTGGTCTATTTCCTAGTAGCCTACAGATTCGTTTAAGAATCCTAAACAATAAAAGAAGAAAACGAAAGGGAACCCTCGCGGAAAAGGCTTACGTTTTGAGACGAACATCGTAATAAGCAGAACAAGTTTAGCGAATTCATCGCCACCAATTAGCAGTAGGGGAGGGGGCCGCCATATCTTACGGAGATTATTTATCGTTTGTTTGAAACGCCGCTTGTCTAAACAAAACACACTTTCTTCGTTCGCTTCTCTCTTATATATTTTCCAGTCTCGTAATAAATTATAAGCCTTTTATTGTCAAATACTCTGCCGAAAGACAGAACCGATACTTAATGATCCTTGTACTGGATCTGAAAGACGATACGGGCGCTGTTCCCATCCGCCGACGTCGTAGTAATTACCCAGTCCGAACCCTTAATACTTAATACTTAGCCCTAAACCTTTTGTGTTACTCTACTTAAATACTTGACTAGGCTTTATTAATATTTCTAACCGGCTTTTCCTGATTTTCGGAAATGTTCACTAATAAATTTAACCTGATCAATAAAGAATTAATTTCCTGCATACACAATTTACACAGCTCGAACGTGATACACAACCATACAGACAAGAAAAAAACTAGATTTCGTCTCGATAATAACATAATTTTGTCTACTAGTACACTAAATATATTAAAATTTAAAAACAAATTAGGCTATGTAGACTCTTATATTTTCTTTTACACTTTATTCAAAAACTTCAGGAAATTAGGTAAATCTTTTGGCGAGGCCGGTTTTTGGTTTACTAGCATGAATTACAAAAAATATATGAAGAACAGAAGGTCTATAAACATCATCAAATATATAATTACAAAGATACAAGGATTGGGAGAACACAGCTCAGGCCTGCATCTAGGCTACTTCAATCTAAGTAAAAACAGCGAAAAAAAACAATTACATTGCACTTTATGATATTATAAATTAGGCTATACATTATAGTAAAACATTTCAAAATAAGCAACGAGTTTGTCAGGGAAGTTGAGAAAACAATCATTGAAATGACCTTCCAAAATTGTGTAGGGATCCTGTGATATAGGCCTAGGACAAATAGTTTTACAATTACTTCTATCAGAGTTCAGATGAAATATGTTTTTCGGGCAAGAAAAGAAAAGCTGCACATAAATAGAGGATTAAGACTATATATCCAAGTTCGTTGATGGTTGTCAATGTGCCACTTTTATACGTAGGCAATTCATAGTTTCTTAAACATATTTTTAGACCTATTCTGAAGCTGATTAAATTAAACAAACATAACGTCTTCTATGCCACTAGCTAGTAAAACTAAATGTTTCAACATATCCTATATAAAGAGATTATTATCAACCAATAAACATTTAAGGAAATTTAACTTATAAAACCAAAAATATACGAGTATAAGGAGACTTAAACGTTATTTTTATAATAAGCATTACACAAAATGAACCTATAAATTAATCCATGACTATAGGCCTAAACTACTAACAATTTCACACTAAGTAAAAAGTAGAGACAAATAGGCTTAGCAAATAAACAAGAGTGAACATAGGCCTATATATGTCTTGCAGAATAGGCCTATATTTACAAGTAGTAATTTTAAGAGATGTGGTTTAGGATTGTGAAACACATTGTAAAAGCAAATGACTGATAATATTAGGCCTTCTCCGTAAATTATTATAAAATATGCTACATTATGTTTACGGTAATTCATTTTTAAAACTGTTAACAACCTTTAAACTTACCAATCAGGTAATAATTATTGACAATTTAGTACCAGACTGCACCGTTTTGAATTCAGTATTCTTAGATTTAGAAGGCTAATTCGTCTTAATAAGATAGTTTATTAATTGAAAGATCACCCACAGCTAGCAGAGTTTACAACAATCAATAATAACAGTGATGTTTTACTAAAGAACCGATGCTAACTTGATCGTGTACAGATGCGAACAACGTTAAATACTGTAATCGATTCTTTGCGTATGGAACTTGTGATTCAAGAGAACAATCGATTAGAATAGTCTTTGTGAAATGAATTTTACAACTACAATTTGAGGGGTTTCATCATGATCTCGGTTTGTCCTAGTTTACAAAATAAGGCCTACTTCTTAACATTTTGATTGCAAAACAAATTAAAACAAATAATTACCTATCTAAAACACCGGAGCGAATTGGTGTTGCGATTAAAAATTAGGCCTACTTTTAAATACCTTACTATGACATACAAAATATTTTCTCTTTTAAAGTTGGCACAGTCTATTGATGCTATACTAATTATATAGTAAACATGAGAAATATAGCCCTACTATGAACACGTCTGAAGTAATATCAGAACTACGGAAACAATGTTGGTAACATATTTTATATGATAGAACAAATGCATATAACCATTGTATTTGGATAACCTAATAGAACTCCGATCCAATGCAATATTTTGTTCCACTGGAAATTCGACGATAGTGGCGTTATCTATTGGGGAAACGACGGAAGCTGTATGAAACACCAATGCTACCAATGATTTCTCCCTAGCGCTACCTCGCGGCGCGATCATGTACTATTTTCGCGACAACCTTTTTTCCGGCACACAGCCCCCGTATGGATGCAAGATCTATTTATTATTCATGATCTATGATATAACGTAACTTTTACACATAGGCCTAGAATCCTAATAAAACTTACCAATTAAAACAGAAACGACTACAAATATTTTGTACAAAAGACAATATAGAAGGCAAATTCAAAAACGTTTTGGGCTGTCCGTACAATGAATTTCAAGTTATTCATACAATCAGTTATCAGCTGCTGTGCTCCTCCTTCACACGAAAAGGGACCCTAGCGCTCTGCGGTAAGAAGTGCAACTACTCGATAGCGTAGATTTTGACCGTAAGACTGGGCTTGCCGATTATAGTAAATTACCTAACGTATCAAAACCTTGGTATTTGTCTACATTAGCGTTTCTCACACCTCTGCAACACCTGTGTAAATTGAATTAACACAATTCGGGAGAAAAAAATTGTTTATTGTGGTTTGTCGAGACGGGTCGCAAAGACTTCCGCTGCTATCTTGACCCCGCGGCCCTCCACTCGGTATTAACCGCACCGGAAATTAACCATCTGTGTCCGTTAATCGCAGAGAGTAAATCTTACGTCCGCTAATTGCGAACTGTGATTAATTCAATAATTTACAGAAATTAATTGTTGCGTAAGTGATTACTTGCGTATTTTAATTTATTGCCCGGTTATTATGCATACATCTTTTAACGTCGCAAACTTGAAATTGAGTCGTAAAGCGAGCCTACCGTTTTATAAAATCTTGAGTAGTTTACGGTCTCTTTATTTGTTTATTTTATTGCCTTTTGAATTTAATCGTTTAAACGTTCTTCTGGCGGAATTAATGTTTCAATAAAAATATGAACGCAATGTTAATGTTCGTGGAATGTTAATGTTCATTTAAATACTATTTTTTTTAAATACCGAACGTTTATTTTAAGAATGAACTATTTTGAGGTTATTTCTTATTCTTGGCCTAGGCTTAAACAGCAACCACTAACGGAAACCCCAAAAATATTTAGCAAAATTATTTATTAATATTTTTAAATGCCTAATTTTAAATAATTTAAATTTTTTCTGAATGTTTTATTTTAAATATTAGGCTATAGGCTTATACAACTAGCAAATTTAATTTTCAAATAAACATCAATACCACTTGAAATGTAGGCTAAATGATCATCTAAATTTTGAGGTTAAATTAGGAACTTAGGCTTAGGCCTACGTTGGAAAAGTTATTCAATAATTTTAATAACGTTAAGCTAACACAACGTTTTAAGATTT
>JAGFPH010000009.1:957030-981125 GCA_018207615.1 Philaenus spumarius
TAACTATTTTGAGGTTATTTTTTTATACTTAGGCTTAGGCCTAAACTGCAACCAATTATGCAAACCTCGAAAACAGTTTCTAATATTGTTAATAAATGTGGCTGAATGCCTATTTTAAAATAATTGCTCTACTGATTGTTGAATTTTAACTAATAAATTTAATGTTTAAATAAACATTAATAACAACACATTAAATGTTAATGATCATTTGAATTTCAATGTTATATACGAAACTTAGGGTTAGGCCTAGGCATTCATTGTAAAAGGTTTTGAAAAATGCTTATGGCTTAAGCCTAATTGGCATGGTATGCATAAATTAATTGATAGCATAATAATAAAATATCTCCTAAGTTATAACAAATAATTAAAATAATTATTTGTGTTAGAATAAACTTGCAACGTTGCTTTCATAACCAACAGAAAGGACAGGCCTATGTGAGATGTCTAACCTAACATTTAGTTTAAATTTTTTTCACTTGATAACGAGGGTTATTACTCTCGAAACGTTCATAATTTTAAATGTAGGCCTATATTTACACAAATGATGACAAATGCCCGATCAAAAAAATATGTACAGGGGTTTTTCGTTTCTTCCTGAATCACACTGTAGGCCGAATATAAGGGAAACCGGGGCAACATGACGAACGGGGCAAGATGACTATATAATGGCGTGTTTTGAAAAATTGGTCACAGGCAGCAGCTCCATACATAGCATGGTGGCTCATCACAAGGTGGGATATAAAATACTTGCTGATATCGGGTTTCATATTATGTGAAACAGTCCAAGAAGGAAACATGTTTTTGTTGATGTCTGATGTAATTTTTGCCGCTCGGAAAATAAGCTTTTACTCAAACGAAAGTAAGATAAAGCAAATGACGTTTATATCAATTTGAAGGAAGTTTCATATCCAACATTTATATGCCATTAAATTTTTAATAGCTTAGCTTTTTTAGATTGCATAACCTAAACCATTTGTATAGTGTAACTCGGGGCTAGATGACGGGGGCAAGATGGCGACTTCATCATCTTGCCCTGGGCTTATTTATTTAGTTTTTGTATTTATTGTTTTTCCAAAGGATATAATCAATATTATTTTGGTCAATAAATAAACGGATGAAGGAGAATCTCTTATTGTCTCAAAGAATGCGTCAAAAAGTATTTTTGAAATTAACCATTACCAAAGCGTTGTATGAAAAACAATGGCGTTAGGAAACCAGGTAAAAAATGTGTGCTGCCGTCATCACAAGCACTCCTGTGAAAATGGAGATGTTAAGACATCGACTAGTAAAGGAACAAAAAATAAAAGAAAAAAAAGTAGAAAGAGAAAAGAAAAAATTGCAAAATAACTGAAGTTTGGATCTGCAGACGCTCCTGGAAGGTAAAAAGAAAAAATATCTCTAAAGCCAATTTATAATCATGAAGGTCCTTCAATTTCCAAAGATTCGGATATAAAATGCCCAGTTTGTGATGAACTTTACAAAGACCCACCAACAGAAGACTGGGTTCAGTGCACTGCTTGCCTCTTATGGTGGTACGAGGAATGTTCAAATTATGATGGTATGAGGAATGTTCAAATTATGATGGTATGAGGAATGTTCAAATTATGATTGTGGAAAATTTGTTTGTGATTACTGCTAAAAGTATGCGAATAAACTAAGTCCTTCTAATATAGTTCTAAATTACATAGGCCTAAGACAAAACTTTAATTTTTCATCAAACTGATTAAACTGCCTAAGATTTTGAATTAAGTATAATTATTTGTAGTGTCATTTATTTTTTAAAGCATTTTAAAACTAGCCTACTCTTATGATAGGATTTTGTCATCATATATTATTTTGTTAAGCACACTAAACCATACCATACTGAATTTTGTATTAAGTTTAATTTCTTATTCCTTTTATGTTGTCGCCAACTTTCCCCATAGCAAATAAGGGGCAAGATGACTGATTTGTAATAGTTTGTTTCAACGACTGGAAAAATGAAGAAATACATTTGCATGTCAGGTTATTTTATGGTTTTTAGAAAGACTGGGAAGTTTTGTATGGTTATACAAACTAAAACTAACCTAACAAAATTTTCAAAAATAAAAACTCTTAACGTTATCTTGCCCCGGTCTCCCCTATTAGTCTCCCCAATTGAGTAGTCAACTAGATTTAGTTATTAAAAACCAGTGTTTTCAACACCTTTGGAAGTAAGAGGTCTGTATTAAAATCCTGTTAGTAGACGATTATTTTCAGACGACAATTTACATAAATGTTATAAGGGCGAATTCACATCCTTTGGAGTTCTTTTCCTGACTGACCGTTTGTGCCGTGGCGGTGTCGTACGATTCCAATCCCCTGGACATGCTAAGCCGATCTCCACCGACAAGTTTACATTTCTCGGCTACCTGACCTTACATCTCGAGCCGACACTACTCCAATGACCAATGACGGAACGTTGCCGCCATTTTATTGCGCACATGTTATCGAACTTAGTACTGTGCGTATTTCACTATACGAAGTTCTATGGAGGTAATTAAGGAGTTCAGGACAAGCTAAACGCACAGCTTAGAAGAGTTACAAGATCAACTCGGTACGTCTGATAAAACAACATCGACTCAATGGAGAGTTGCAGTGGTACTAACAAGATTGAAAACATCGGCCACCCGATTCGAATTTTAAAACTTAAGTAGGGTTATATTTAATTATTAGCGAATTTCCATAGGAAAAATGAGCTATTGCAGTGGCCCTTATGGTAAGACCCAAGGTCGGGAGTAGCAAATGAGCACCGATCATGGTCCCAAGAACACGTTTTGGGTTTTGGGGTGTCATTAAAAATCATATATGTGTTCGCACTCTAGCGGCCGCATTTTAAGTCCGATTAGGTCGGACGAGTTCGTTAGCCAAAAAATCCAACAACCGGAAGCACGTTTTTTGACAGGAAGTAACTATTTTTTGATATTTTTCATAAGAGAATGAATTTGTTTTTGAGTTTTTTCTACAAATATAAATGTAGGATGTTATTCTGCACATTTTGTTTTTTTACACGACCTTATAGTTCGCTTGGTTCCCCAAAATCGATGAAAACGTAAAATACCAAAGAAGTACCCGGTTCAAAGCCATGTGGTGGATTCTACCGTGGGGTTGGCGTGCGAAGCACGCAATGCGTTGTGTATTGGAGATACTCCCAATATGCTAAATGGCGTGCGAACCATTTTACAGCTATTCAGCACCGTCGGGAATAGACCTATTTCCCAAATTGTTGGTTGAAACCCTAAAACATAAGCCTATAAACTTAATTTTGGAAATTTGCTCAACTCACGTCAGCGGTTCAGCTGCGTGGTCGAATTATTAATTATATTTAAATCAGTTATGACATGGATTAAGGAGACTTCTAGATTTGTAATCCATGTTGGCCTATATTTTGAACTGGTAAGTGAAATTAAATTAAAATCACACACTTCGTACTAAACAACTATCTAAACAAAACAGTTTTAATTTGTTCGAAAAAATACTGAATTTACTCACCTAATCTGGCATGTAGGCTACTTCTCAGTAGTATTTCCATTGATTTTAATTTACGAGTATGTTAGAGTAAACCTAATTCGTGCTGGTTTCTTTGTAACCTAGGCCTATATTATATCCTGCTATATCGTGAACTTAATTTGGTTGAGATACTGTATTTTAAAACTGGCATGTGGGCTACTTCTCGGTGGCTTTGCCATTAACATTTGATTTTATACTGAAAATAATTCGTATCATTAATGTTTACTTTAAGGGTATATTTAGTAAGCTTAAATCATGCTGGTTCTTTTTAACCTATATTAGAACTTATTTGAACTTAATTTGGTTAAGATATTTAAAAAATGGCTTGTAGACTATTTCTGAGGGGCATATACTTTAATTTTACTTTAAGGGTATGTTTAGGAGTAAGCCTAAGTCGTGCTGGTTCTTCTAAACCTTTATTGTCACTCACTTTATAACGTTAACTAATTTGATTTAGACATTTTATAATAGGCTATTAATCATTCTAGTTTTGATTTTATGATTAATTTTATAACTTTATTAAAAGGAATTGATCAAATATATGCATGGAAGGTCAAGCAATGCGAAATAGCAATGCGAAGAATTTTTTTAAAAGTAAATACTGTAATATTAAAGTTACATAATACAAATGAAGCCTAATACTTTTGAGTAAAGTACTCAAGAAGACTGAAAAGGTGCACAAAATACATTTTACAAATGCTCTTTAATATTTTAATTTTTTTTAGTTTGTCATAGTTTTGTAAGAAGTGTTTTTGGGAAAGCGTCTAAAAAAGCAGCAAAGAAACTATGTATTATTTTTGTAGGCCTATTATTTCTGTGTTATAATTTCTACCGACTGCCTAAATTCTACGAAACGCTTTGAAATGGTCAAATTGAAAAAAAAATCCTCGGGAATCCTAACTGACCGAGCATCTGCCTCTAATAAAGAGCGATTTCAGTTCAAATAATTACAGAAAAGGTAAAAAATGAGCATCGGCAATTACACGGTTTATTAGCAATTTGACCTTGCTATTAAATACATATTGGTTTGACGAGTTCATCCGTAGCAAAGCGAACAAGCAGATGGGTCAAACACCTGCCCTCCATAACGCACCTGTCTTGAATCCATTCTGGAAATTCGATTTCAACTTATTTATCTTTATGTTAATGAGTATAGGATCTAAATATGTAATCTCTAACAATACACGGTTGTTATTCAAATTTGAAAATTTACGTTCTTTATTATCTCGAGGGAGTTTTTTTTGTTTCGTGACGTACTTAATTGACGATAACCGCTAGTTTTTAAATAATTTGTTTTTTTCGGGTTGCGTGTAAAGGTGTATCATTATAGGGTTTTTTAAAAGGTACTGCACAAGGATGTGGTTTGGGGCCTTGCTTTTTCTCTGTAATGAATTAATTTACAGCCAATCTAAATATAGCCTATATATCAAAAACTACTCATCCCATTTTGATGGTACTTTTATTAATGCATTGTCGGCAGGGTAACACGGACTATGATTGATCTCTGACAATACACTGTTCTTTATTGACGATAACCGCTAGATTTTCGGCTTACGTGGGAAGCTGTATTACTAAGGTCTTTTTTTTTAAACGGTACTTCTTAGGGTTGCAGTTTGGGACCATGAATTTTTCTGTCATTTGTATTTACAGCCTATTTAAATCTATACTGAACATATCGATTTTGATGAAGCCTTTAGGCCTAGGCCTACTAATGAGTGAATTTAGGCCTACTAATGAGTGAAACCTCCATGCTTTGTCTCCAACAATGCACCTATGTTAGTACTTCAATTTGGAAACTAATGTTCTTAATTGCTCTTCATCATTGAGGGTGGTTTTCTTTTGAAAAGTTGGCGGTAACCGCTAGGTTTTTGGACTTCGTGAAAATGGGTTTTATTATTTTCCAAACGTTAAGCTACTGTTCAAGGACGTTGGCTAGTTTGGAGATTATGTTTTTCTCCACGTAACTCAAAAACTGTACATCCCATTTCGATTAAATTTTTTATATTTTACGATTCTATGCCTATTATTGTCCGTCTAATTTTGTCCGTACATCTACTCAACTTTGTGTAAAAATTCATTTCAAAAGTCCAGTTGAAAATTTTTTACGAGAATAATTTTAAAAATGTAAATCTGTTTGGCTCGCTTAATTTCTCGTCTTGTAGGATAACTGCCAAATATTTTGGAAAACAGCGTCCATTAGTGTGCGTTGCTGAAGGCTATATGATATACAGGGTGTCCCACGAGAAGAAGTACAGATTTTAGGAAACAATTCTACTAGCCTACTGAAAATAGTCTAATGAACATAGCTAAGGAAATGCTTAGCTTTCGAATTAACCACAATTTTTTGTTTACTAAACACTAAATATCTTTGGAATTAGAAAAGATATCGACTTAAAATTTGTTGAACATATATTGGTTACTTAACCTTTTACCGCTGCACAACAATCCAGAACGTTATTGTGTATACTTCGAAAATGGCGGCCATTTAAAACGTTTAGTATCAAATATCTCTAAAACCGCTAACTTTACAAAAAATTAAGAAACTAAAACGTTAATTTTTTAATAACAAACAAAACATGTTTTCTATTTTTTCCCGTAGAAAAGTTAACGGAGTTATATTGTAAAAACTAAAAACAACAATTTCTTTGTACTGTCAAAAAATAACAATAATAGTACTGAAATAATAATTTGTTCTGTTTTACAAAAGAACGTAATTGGTACCAGCAACGAGAGAAAATTTTCTTCTATATAGCCTACTAGGCCTATATAAAAGCCAAATCCACTGACTCACTCATCACGATTTCTCAAAATTTACTAAACGGATTGGAACGAAATTTGATATGTAGCTTCCTCTAAGGCCATAGGTGCTCACTAAGAAAGGTTTAAAAAAAAAAATCCAAATTTTACGGGGTGTTTGGGGGTCAAAGTTACTAAATCACGATTTCTCAAAAACTACCGAACGGATTGGAATGAAATTTGGTATGTTGCTTCCTCTAGGGCCGTAGGTGATGATAAGAAAGTATTTTTTTTAAATTCGACATTTTAGAGGGGGTTTGTGGGGACCAAAGTTACTAAATAAGGATTTCTCCAAAGCCATTGAACGGATTGGAATGAAATTTGGTATGTAGCTTCCTCTAGGGCCATAGGTGCTCGCTAAGAAAGGTTATAAAAAAATTCTAAATTTCAGGGGAGTTTTTTTTGGGGAGGGGGGGGGGTCAAAGTTACTAAAAAAAAAACACCGAACGGATTGGAATGAAATTTAGTATGTAGCTACCTCTAGAGCTAGGTCCTCGCTAAGAAAGAGTTTAACAAAATTCAAAATTTTAAGGGAGGTTTAAGGGGGGGTCAAAGTTATTAAAAATCTCTATAAGAAATACATAGTGTAATATATTTATTGATATAATATATATTTTTTAAATATACATTTAACTTTGATTTGTCTATCCGTGCAAAGCCGGATCGGGCCAGCTAGTTATGAATAAAGTTTTATTACATTACTTATTGTGTAGTCTTAAATTATACAACATCTGGCAATCGGACACTAATTGAATCATGTAGAGAGCTAGGTACAAGCGTAAAGGCGCGACAAAGAGTCCAGCTGTCAATCAGAAAAGACCCGGACTCTTTGTCCGCCTTTACGAAATATTTTGCGGTCGACATCTCATGGGACTGTACCCGACTCTCCGTAATATAATCGAACTGTATGGGTCCAAACAAGTTCGAAGCCGATGGAGCGAAGCGTTCCTGAAACACCACGAGTTTGACGATTTACTCTTTAGCGGCTCCTATGTTCCCTGGTTTTAAGAGTGAAAATTTGAATAGCCTAAAGCATTTATTATTTTTATGTGTGTATTTTTAAGAAACAGAGTATTAATAATAATATACTTAAGGATAAGCCTAAGCCTATTTTTGCTTACACAACTGGAATTAACTAAATCCATTAATCGGTCTTTGAGCTACGCGCTGACAAAAATTTCTTATACCAAAGACTAAATATGCGAGGAAAGGGTCGGTGAAGCTTCAGCTTCACAAAACAAAAAACCAAAACTAATTAAAGGACAGCTACAAATGAGAACCAATATAGTTTTTTCTACTTATATAATTAACTCAGGCCGTGTACAGGCCTATACGTCAATAACAAATGGCGCCCAGATTTTACGAGTGCGGCGGAGTCATTATAAGCTCATGTTTTATGCATTCTATAAGAGCAAAACCTACCGAAGCTGCCGTGGCTTGGATCAGCTGATTTCATGGGAAGACTACATATAGGGTGTTCCGATGCTTCTGTTGGCCGCCATTTTGAATAATAACTTTGAACACGTTTAACGTCCGTCCTTCTGTGTTACCGTAACTTATCTCGGGGTTAAAAAAAAATCGGCTAGAAATTTGTCACTGTCAAAGATTTTGCTTAGTTCCCAGTAAATATCTTCAGTAGTTTGTAAAGTAAGGTTGATCAGCTGATAACTTACAGTAATTCATGCTAAATTCTTTCAGTTGTATGTAAAGTAAGGTTAGGTTGATCAGCTGAAGACTTACTGCAATTCCCGCTAAATATGTTCAGTAGTTTTTTAAAGTAAGGTTAGGTTGACCAGCTGATAACTTACCGTAATTCCCACTAATATCTTCGGTAGTTTGTATAAATTAAAGTTAAGTTGATCAGCTGAAAACTTACTATAATTCCCATTAAATATCTTCAGTAGTTTGTAAAGTAAGGTTAAGTTGATAACTTGCTGTAATTCCCACTAAATATCTTCAGTAGTTTGTAAAGTAAGTTTAAGTTGATAACTTACTGTAATTCCCACTAAATATCTTCAGTAGTTTGTAAAGTAAGGTTAAGTTTATAACTTACTGTAATTCCCACTAAATATCTTTAGTAGTTTGTAAAGTAAGGTTGGTTGACCGGCTGATAACTTACTGTAAATCCCAATAGTATCTTCGGTAGTTTGTATAAATTATGGTTAAGGTTATCAGCTCATAACTTTTATAATTTCCACTAAATATCTTTAGTAGTTGTTTGTAAAGTAAGGTTAAGTTGATAACTTACTGTAATTCCCACTAAATATCTGAATAGAAACATTGTAGATAATATTTAGAAAGATTAGGCCTACAATAACTTTAAAAAGATTTTTCAACTTAGGGCCTACTTGTGTTTTTTCCGACTATGTGTTTTCAAGAACAACCTTTAAAATCATTTTTGACTGTACTCTAAGGACGTATAATAACTCCAAAAAGATACAATACAGTTTGGAAAAATCCCATTTCTACCCTCTAGATCCGGTTTTGCCCATTAAAAAACTTGTCCGGGATTCACACCTCGTGAGTTGACCATCCAATTTTGAGTTGACCATACTTTTAGGATCTAGGGTAGATTGCCATTTTCCGGAAGTCGCACCATGCCAACGACGTCAGTAAGTTCTTAATTAGAGATCCACTTAATTTTACGAATAAAACGGTTTCAGCGTATTTAAAAATCGACTAAAATTGTATAAAAGGAAGGCAAAAGTGTTTAAGAACGGATACAATAAGGCGGAGTTCTTAAACCACTGCCTTTATTTGAACAATATCCATTTCCTGCTTTCCCCAAAGCCTGAAAAAATCTGTTGACACATCATTTATGCTTAGCAAGAGACTGTATTTGCGCAAAAAGCTTAGACTAAGCCCTAGGGGTGTTCCACCCTCCGCAGGCACACAATGGTCCCACTTATACCCCCTTCACCCCTGCGGGGGGCAAATATTCCAGCGTCAACCCTTTATACGTGCTGTGATTGGCGAATTAATGACGAATAATGCCGTCTAATTGGTCAAGGGGTCCATCCCGTCATGGCGAACTGGGGTCGAGTCTTTAACGGTAACCCTTCGACGGAATCGATAAATTTCGTTCCGAAGGGAGACTATTAAAAATATTTTACATTCCGTTCCGAGGATGTTGTTGCGCGGTTTGGGAAATTAATTAAATGTTTCCGGAAAGAAATGTACGTATTGGGTTCTTGATCGACGAATGAGCAATCTACTGGAAAGCTATCGCCATGTCTGTTCTGGCTTCCTTATTTAAAACCTTTCGCGAGCAAGTTTTAATTAGAGGAGTGTTAAAATACTGATCTAAAAACGCCAAAGAAATCTAGACAAATATTGTAAAGTGTTCCTGACCCAATATGCCCATAATACTCCAAAAAACGCCATCTTCAACGCTATATCTACCTAAGCTGATGGAATAATTTGTTTTCAACTCTTCGAAAATAACCTTGATATGTCAGTTTAACCACCTCGACAAGCGTTCCGTAGCGCAGGCCTTCCCGAAGCGTGAATAAACTACAACAGTGGAACCTCGATAATCCGAACTAATTGCAACCGGAGGTATTTCGGATTACGAAATCATTTGGATTATAAAATATAGTTTATAAATAAGTCTAATAACACAAATTAATTTTATTTGGGTCGGAAAATAATAATAGGCCTACATTAGTTATTTGTGTCTTAAGGGTGTATAATATCACTATATTGAATTTAGTGAGCTTAGCCAACCTTGAAAAGGCTGGTCTATGATATTAAATTGGTAAAGCGCTCGAGCGCGACTAGAATATCATTTTCGTTTTTAATAGGCCTAATAGTAGCCTTATTTTTAGTGTTCGCCATGTGCGTACGACATTCAAATTTGCAGAAAACTCCAATGTATAGTTAGTAGGTAACAAAATTCGTCCGGATGTTTTCCTACTATCAAGTGATTTCACTAAAAATCATGCTTTTCGTCTTGTTTATAAGCAAATATTATCAATAAACGTGTATAATCTACGATTTATTCTCGGGCATAACCTCAATTGTTATTGTAAATACAAATTTCCGTGTTTAAATCAAGTTTGTTACATAGTAACATTGATATTATTGTTCTAGGGTGTTTTTTTTACAAAAACTGTAGCTGGAGGAAAAATGTTGTGTCTTACGTTAAGAAAGTATATTAGTTGTCCTCGCTGCACTCTTGAGGTAACATTCCCTTTCGTAGCGACAAAGTGGTATTGTCCACCTGCCTAAGTAAACGAGAAAGCAACCGGCAACCCCAGCGCTTCACTTTACAGCCGTATCTAAACAGTGCAATTTCTTGCAGCTCTGCGTTTTGACATTGCCTCATTTAAAACCATTTTATAAATTCATCTTTTGTAATTGAGGGCTGAAAAACAAAAACTGAATATTCTTTATAAAATTGTGGATCCGGCTTGTGATTCACTTTTAATTATACATTTACTATGTAAAGACAAAAGTTCAAACTTTGTACTTAAAAACTGTCAATTATGTGACAGATGAAAGAGATTTAAAAAAAAGTGAAATGCAAAACGGATGCGTAATGTGACTGTGGTTAAAACGAGACCTTGCAAACAATTTTATGATAAAAAATAAACGAAGTAAATGGTTTTAAATTTAACATTGCTCTTACGGGATACAAATCCAAGATGGCCGCCACTTCAATCTTTTGTAATCGTTCATGAACGTCTAAATTATAATTCATAGGTGACGAAACTGGTAAATAATCAATTTTTATGAAAGTTAAGAAGAAAACACGTTCTGGAGTTGAGCCACTTGAAAATAGTAATACATAGGGGCGAATTTTGTTACCTACTATACGTTGGAACTTTCTGCAAATTTAAATGTCGTGTGCACATGGCAAAAATCAAAAATAAGTCCGCCATTAGTAAACACGTAAGACTATTCAAGCGATATTCTAGTCACGCTCGAGCGCCTTTCCAATGCAGAATCATAGGCTATCCTTCTCAAGGTTTACTCACTGAATTCGTTGAATTTACTCGATTGGTATTGCACACCTTTAAACATATTCTTATAATTTATTCATAACATCTTTATCATAACCTTATTGTTTAAGCAGATGCTAAACAACCTTATACGTTTCCTTAGGCTACAAGTATTTGCTTATATTTTCTTCATTTTTATTCATCAGGACCATTGATTGTGCGTCTGTCCATATGTGTATGGACACAATAACGGCGATGTAGTCGTTAGACTGAAATTGTAAACCTGTAATCAAAGGGGAAATATGTTTAGAGACTGGTAAACAAGCCACATCGAGTATACTTTAAGAGACGATAGAATTGCAGAATGTTTGTGCAACCATTGCGCGCCGTTACTATTACAAAGTCTAGTCATCAAGATTGCGAAATCAATTGTTTTAAATAAATTATGGCAAATGTAATACTAAACGGTAATATTGATGGTCTATTGTTTAAAGCGCGGCGTGTACACGTGAACGTCTTGATGACCTATTGTTGTGAAATCTGTGTGTACTGTTTAAAGCGACCCGCTCTTTAATGTTCGTTTTAACTCGTTCGAGATAAATTGACCGATCTTTGTGATTCGTTTGTCTAGGTAAAGGTGGCAGCTTTGCACGTAGCCTAAGCACGAGATTCGCTCTGACGTAACGTTTTGCTCGAATTGTGTTATGCTTTTCAAGTTTGCCCTCTTTTTGGGTTCTACAGACTCGTTTGTCTATCCACAGTACGAATTTCACAGTGAAATTTCTCGAAAACGGCCTACGGATTGCAAACTGAAATTTTACTCAGCGAAAACAAGATAACTTGCACAAATTCAAATGATCAAAGTTAAAAGAACTTTTACATTAGGGCTACGTTTTGGCCGGTAACAAAACAAATTAATATAAGCTACAGGATGTTCCAAAAATATCATTACTCATCGTTTACAGTAAAAAAGTTTAATTAATGGTAAAACTTAGTTTTTGGAAAATGCTCCGTTCCCAGCCATTTTATGGTTTTTACTAAATAATTTTATCTCTCGGACGGCTCAACCGATTAATTTCAAAATTGACACGCTCCTTAACCAAACGTCAAAGGTTAAGATCTAGTTAAAATTACCAATCTAATGCAAAAATCTGTTTCAAAATGGCGGCAATTTATAAATAACTCAAAAACGGTAAATTCTTACTAAAAATTTTTTTTTATAAAAAAATGGCTATTTAACAGTGACATAGATACCAAAATTATATCAAATTGTTCTTAATTGACTCTTATAAAAGTGAGGGTACGTCCGTGAGTGACAATATAATATAACAGCTGATTTCACCCATCATCTCTAATACTTAAACAAAATCTAGCGTAGATTATACTTTGGAACTAAGTTTACAACTTCAATCGAAAATATAATGTCTTGTAAAGTTTATTTTTTAAATAAGTTATGTTTTATAGAACTAATGTAGGGTATAATACGTTAGGTTATAAGATTTGCTTTGATGTTGTAAAATGAATATAAATACGACCTTTTATCATCAATATATACATTTATACAAATTTTAAACAAGATATTTGCTACTCATTCGTTTAATTTCGGAAACATTCGAACATCTTCGTATAACATATTCGATTATTAATTTCTTCATTACAATATTATTAACGTCTAACTCAAAATTAAATAAAAAGCAATCAAAAGATAATATTTGTATATTTATATATATCTTTTGATATATAATAAAGTAATATAAATAAAAACATTTAAAAAATATACCTTACAGTTCTATAAAACCATATATAACAATTTTACAACATTTGACTATTTTATAATATTTAAAACATTTAAACTATTTGATATGTCGACATGAAATAAAAATCAATAAAACAGTAATATTTTTCTTTTTCTTGATATATAATAGGCTAATATAATATATTATGTAAATAACACATTTTAACAAATAGTTCTACATTAATAATTCTTATAAATTGTTCACATTTACCGAGTTAAAAATCCTCCTCAGCAGCATAGTTAGGTAGGCCTAGATAAAATCTGTTGTTTTTATTATTTTAATTGTGTATTTATGATGTGTATCTAATTAAGTGGTCAGTGATTTTTCACGGGACTTACCAGTAGATTAATATTAATAAAACAGATGTTATTTCGACTATTGGTCTTCATATCATAACTAAGTATTGGCTAGATTACTGTTGCAACAATGCACAATAGTGGACGCCGTTTTACTGTTAAGCCTACATTTCCCCAGATAGTTTTGTCAGATAGGCTACCATTCTAAGCTTTTAGGAAATTAAACGGACTTAAAAATATATTTTTTAAATTTTACTAAAAATTAACCGTTTTTGAGTACGGATTTTTCGATTAAGTTGGGTTGTTTTAAATGAACTAGGTGTGAACATAATTAATGTAAACTTTGAAATTAATCGGTCCAACCGTTCAAGAGATAAACGTTATTTATTAAAACAACCATAATGGTTAGAGGGAAAACGACTATTTTAGGACCTATGCTTATTGGAACTTTCTGTAAATGATACGATAAACACGTAGGCCTATATGAATTAATAATCAATAATCCAAATGTTTTTTAAAACCCTGTATATAATGTAAATTTGTATGGTTCTATGTTGTTTACTGCGTTGATTTATCTCTGACGGTTTAGCTAGTCAAGCCTTAAAAAGGGTTCTTAACGATCAGTTACATATTTTGAAAAAAAATGGCTCTTGTAAACCAAGCGGCAATGCCTAACAAAGTATAAGTAGTCTTCGATTTAAATCGCAATGAAAAAAAAAGAACATTAAAATCAGTTCTCTTTCAGATAAGCCTGTAATAAGTACAGATAAGCAGTAGCATAAAGACCGGGGAAAAGTCCACAACTATTTTCTCCAGCTGGTTTCCAGTTAGGACTCTTCGAGCGTACACGGGACCAAACGATAACGGACTTATCTTCAATAATGGCCTCCAATTTTGCGGCAATGGAACCCGATCTTGTCATGAGTGTCGAGGGGATGGGGGGTTGCGATGCTAATAAATATTCAGAGGGGAAGCTCGGAAGGAAAAGGGTTAGCAGGGGGTTGAGGGGGGTCGCATATTCATTAGCGACTTGAGAGGGCTAAAGATGACAACATGTCAGACGGGGCTATCTCCATGGAGACGCGGATACAGCTTCATCAACAACCTGAGGGAGGTTTGGTTTTGTAATTACAAAATATCAAAACTGCTTACACCGTTGTTCACAATGTCTAGTAGTGTGTTCGGGTTTAGATGTAATAAAAGTTGTTGAAAACTGTATGCATCCAGGGCAGCGCTTAAACATATATATCCGACATTGGAATTAATTTTTGTGTTGGCCTACTTGTTAGCGAATTTTTACAGGACTCATCAGCTATTGGAGTGACTCTTATAGTGAGACTTAAGGTTGGTAGTAGGAAATGAGCACCGATGATGGTCCCCAGAACACGTTTTCAGGTGTCATTAAAAACTTTATATAGCCTACATATTGTTATGTATATTGTGTAGGCCTACACACTAACAGCCGCATTTTACGTCCGATTTGGTCCAAATTTGGTACTCGCGTTGGTATTTTAAGTCGCTCGGACGAGTTCGTTATATAAAAATATCCAACAACTGGAAGCACTTTTTTGACCGGTACGCGATCGTGTTCGTGCGGAAATTCGATCAAGGACCGGAACAACAGTAGGTACGCGTTAGGGCCTATAAATGATACTTTTCATCACACTACAAATAATAATAATAATAAAAGAAATGTAATTTACCAACATAATGTAATTACAAAAAAATATATATCTTTTTAACCATTTGCAAACATTAAAAGTTATAATTTCTACATTTTAAACTTTATTTATTTATTAACAATTTTCTTTTGAACGAAAGTTTATATGGATATTGTAGTTTTCATTGTTACTTGTTCCTTTGTTGGGCAATTTATTCGGCACTGTGAGTTGAGTTTGTGACTGAAATGTTTGTGACGGTTGAGTTTTCGTTGCATTACTTTCAGCTGTTTTGTTGCTGGTAAATTAATAAGAACAGCTGATTTCAAATACATAACTATTACTGATAGAAGCTAGGTACTACTACGCAACTGGTGTTAGAATTCAAAACTACATAGCAGTACGGGAAAAATCTCCAGCTGTCTTTCCCGGACTAGACAGGGAAAATATCACATTTCAATATTCACAGCTGTAATTGACAGTTATCAATTTTGATACAGTGTGATGTAAAATATTTTGTTCTAAAGGTTTGTTTTTTAATTCTAAAATACTTGTATATAGCCTACTTTGAGTGAGTGCAAGAGAGACGCAGCCACCAAGAAACTCTGGTTTTCTAGTGGGAGCAAAGATAGGCTCCGGACAAACGATTTTCTGTATCCGAACCAGAATGAGTCGCGCATTTAAGACACGCTCGACCAGGAAATCCTGTAAGTTTTCTGAAATTCAAGAATACCAAACGTCGCCATTATCGTCCGACCCGACCCTTTCGAACACTCCCGGACCAAAATGTTTTTCAAAAAGACAATACAAACCAGTTTTGAGATGGCCACTGGCTACGGGAACGAAATAATTCACCTCTCTTCGTAATTTGGGAGAGGACGTTGGACGTAATGACAGAGTGGCGTTGCGATCAGCTGATTTTGATTGGTGACACTAAGCCTTAAGGCTGTTGAGCATGCGCATTAGATGGAAAAGTTGATTTTGTAAAACGTGATTCTATGTCTTGTTTTAATAAGGTTCGAGGGATTCCATTGAATCGGAGAAACGGTCGGGCCCAAGGTGAACCCCTTTCCGTTGCCAATAGGGCTTATTTCAATGTCGCTAAGTTGATGTCAAACAATATTTATAACTCGCTGTTGTCACTACTTGGCCCGAGTCGGAAATAAGCGACACTTAGCAAGTTTTACGAAAAAATAAAATAATGGTAATAAAAGACTTAGTATGATTAAAAGTGATTGGATATTTAAACTTTTGGATGCCCATTAAACTTTCATATAAACTACATTTTTACATTAAACCTCAATTATTAGCGAATTTCGATAGGAAAGATGAGCTATTACATTAACTCTTATGGTAAGACATAAGGTGGAGTGGTCAATGAGCACCAATCATGGTCCTCGGAATACGTTTTAGGGTGTCTTTAAAAATTGTATATGTGTAGTACATACAATATTGTAGTATTTACTGTGTTGGTATAGGATGTCGGGTTGAACAAACCAATTATTAAACATAATTTAACAGTTATCCTTCCTCCGATTGTTTTGAAAGTTACGTCATCCGATAGGGAATCAAAAGAGCTACAAAAAAGGTGTCTTGTCATTTTTTGTTAAAATGAACGGTTTTAGAATAATTTATGTTTGAAATTTTCAAACAGCACCATTTTGAAATGCATGATTGGATTTAATCGTTTATTTTTCTTGAGATATATCATTGTCAGGTTAAACTTCATGCCAAGTTTAAACTCAATCAGTCAAACCGTTCTCCAGATTTGAATTATTTGAAACAAAAAACAAAATGGCGGATATCTGGAAAACGAAGCGTTTTCGCGCCCATGTTTATATGAACATTTTTACTTATTTTGACCCACAGAACCATTTTATGTAAAGTGTAATGTTATTTCTAGAACGGTAACAAACATTTAAAAATATCTCTAAAATAAATCCAAATATTTCGAACGGAAAATGTCTAAAAAGGCTAACTCGCGTTTTGGGCCATTCACTCGTTCCAATCCAGCACTGCCCAGCGACCTTCCAATAGACCTTTGACAATTAATAGTCCCTACGACTTGTAAAGGGAAAATAAATACAATATTGAATTATGAACGACATCTTACGGTTGGTTGGGTAACTAATTGTTTGAAGAACTCCAATCTGGGTAAAAGCTTTCACTGATTGATTGTACAGATCGGTTCTGATAAGGATTGAAGACGTTAGTGTGCGAGAGAGAGGGAGCGATAACATACGTGTGCATTGAAAGGGGAGGAAATACAACTATAATAATTTCGCTAAAAACAATAATATTTTTTTTTTTTTTGAAGTGGCGTGTTCTATCAAGTCGCAACATAAAGAGTATTTTATTAACAACATTTATTAAAAATATATTTCAGAAACAGGTTTCAGATTATCGGCGAAAAGTTAAAAAATTAAGGACTTGTAAAAATTAATAACTATTGAGCTTGACTTATGAGAAGATATAATTGATAGAATAAAACTTGAATACAGGAGCTCATAAGTAATACGTTTACTATCCCAAACGCGTTTCAACGACAATGTCGTCATCTTCAGTGATGCACGAGATACAACAACCAAACTATAACCGACCTAACTATGAAAAAACAGTACATTCAATCAACTATTGACTTATCGAAATAACTTTATAGGGAACATTTTGCTTGGAATTAATTCCTCTATCGATTTTAGTTCAATCATGTTGGACAAATTACGTAAAAAAACTCTCATAAGCTAGGGATTTGGTATATGCATGTTGTATTTAGCTACTGTAATAACATACTTAAGGTTCTCTAAAAAACAACCTGTGCTACTTCCTAGGTTTTTTCCAACAACCAGAATTTTCCCCCATAACACAAAAACTATTCATAATATAAAATAGTTTAGCCATAAAATGCAATATTTGGAAAACCGTTTTGACCAGTTTGTTTTAAAAAACACTAGGTTTTAGGACGCCATTTTCCAAGATGGCGGCCGTAGCACAGGTTTTTGCGAGGACTTTCAGTAGGCTATGTTATTACAGTAGCTAACTACAACATACATACCAAATCCCTAGCTTATAAGAGTTTTTTTTTAGGTAATGGGATAATTTTGTTTTAAAATTACTACACTATTTCTGTGGTATTTTGAATATAATAATTTCCACAACCAGGGTAAAAGTCCGCATCGGCACTAGGTCACCCTTGACCCTTGAACAATTTCACGTCCATCGCTCTTTCCCGAAAGAATTCTGAGAGAAAATCAGTCATAGACTGAACCCCCCCCCCCCCCCCCTTGACCCTTTTCTTTGCTAAAGGGTGTCAAAGTACTGACAAGTTTTGTGTTCAAGTTTTATTCTATCATATTCTGACGTGTTATTTAAAGCACGTGTTTTCGGTAGAAATTGTAAAGTTGACTTCCATATTGGAAAAATGGCTGATGCTATCGCAATTTTTAAAACAATTTATGGAATACAGAAAATTTAATAATTCTAGCTGATAGTAGTTTTAAGTGATTACCACATTCACGGAAAATAAATTCATTGATTTAAATTCAATGATAAAAAGTGATGCACCATTTGATTTTTCTATAAACTGTCTAAATTTTTCGTATCTTAACATTTTTTCGTAAATGTTTTAGTTTTATTAGATACTTAATATTTATTGAAAAGTTTGAACCACCGCCATCTTGAAACGGGTCACTTCTGCAAAATACAATTTTGCAAATTTGCGTAAACCAACGTGATAAATCTGAAGAGTTTCATGAATTTATCTTACACCATTCATGAGATAATAGTTTTAAAAAAACCATACAGACAGGCAACTTCTAAACTAATCGAGATAGAACACACGTAATAGTGTTATTAGCTATTAGCTAGTTTTGACCTGCTGTACAAAAATGAGTTTGGTAAAATGGTTGTGAGACACCCTGTACTAAAAACGGAACCCTCGTCACGTTTCCCAAACGTCTTTGACCAAGCTAAGGGACGACCTACGATTCCATCCCGACACTAGGCCTACACTGTACAAATATTAGCCAATGAGAGAACTCATATTATGACATGTGAATAAACGTCAACCTGTCAAAGCCAAGTTTGTTTGCTCTAGCAATTATTGATTTCATACCCGCAATTTGGAAAATTAACAATCGTTTACTTCGCTCTACTTTGCGTATAGTCTTACGCTTGGACTTTTCTCTGTTTATCGTATTATATATCTCTCCTACTTTTTTGTTCTTCTTTATAGAACGAAAGTCGTTTCTTCATTTTACTAGTTTTTGATGAAATTATACATGGATTAATAACAATAACATACATTCTCACAACATACGTTTAGTAATCAAACGCATTTCGACGACTCAGTCGTCATCTTTGTACAAGAAATTACAAAACTTATAAAGAATTTGGTTTATAATTCCTTCTCACTCGACAAGCTCAATGTTTATGAATAACTAGGCCTAATTGGAGAAGATTTCAATAAACCTAAATGTGAAAATGAAGGCTTAAAATGTTGCTAATTTCCTACTCACTCCTTCGCGTAAAGTGCAAAAGGCATTTAAAATTTAAATAATCATTTCAAAATTTTATTTTTGTTATTTAAAAAATCTATTTATTAAATTGTTGAACAACTTAATAGAGGATTAATAGAGGGAGTGCCACGAAGAAACTGAGAAACTTTCAGTATGTTCAACTGGTGAAACTAATTTAAAAAAGTTCACATAAAAATGTAATTGTGTGCTTAAGGTCACACGGGAGAAGTGTAAACTTTTTAACTAACACAACTTACGAAATGAGGAAGCACAATGTCAATTTCAGAGTTATTACTAATTAAACTATACATTGCATTAACATTAACAGATTAAGCTTATGCTGTACGACAATCTGTTACACTTATGTACCCGACTCAAACAAACTAAATTATCAATGCGATTGTGGCCTAACCGGTTAAGGCGTTAGTCTTTGGTGATGGACTCTGCTGGTTCGAATCTCAGCAAGACCAAAACTTTTTCAAACAGATGGAATAAAGCGTTTTACATTAGGAGCGTTTCACTTTAGGAGCGTTTCACAAAATGCATGGTGAAACGCGTGGCGGTAAAATCCGATTCACCCCCCGCAACAAGAAAAATATATCCTCTACTATACACACAAAAATGTATACACATTTTTTGGACGTGGTGCGCCTATAGAAGTTTACACTTCAAAAATTGTTCAGGAAACGCTTCGCCCAGGTTTCAGCTCCCTCGTAGAAATGTCATACTGAAATTCGTATTGAGTTTTTCGTCTGTCTAGATTTAAGTCTCGACAGGAGTAGGCCTAAACAAAATATTTTTGAGCTGACCGTAGCTCTCCAAGTGTCAGAGCTGTACACTACTAGCATTGAGTTTGAGTGCGTTTCGTAATTCCGCTAGCAAATATGGAATACAGACGTAATCCTGACTGTAAACGTACTGCAATGAGCATGCGTAACAATGTATGTGAGTATGTACTATTAAACACGGCTTTCTCGAACACATTAAACATTAACATATATATTATTATCTAGTATTCCTCCTCGAGCAACAAGTTGATGTGATAACCACCAGAGTGCAGGCTAAACGCTCGAATAGGAACACAAATTCGGCGCGTACATGCTTCCACAATTAAGCAGATTTGTTCGCCATAAATTATGCAAGATTATTAAAATTACTATTATCTGAAAGATAATTAAACTTTGAATGTGGTGAGCATTTTACATTTTTTATATTTGCAACATTGAACAAGTCAGAGAAAAAATTTAGTTCAGAACAAATTTAAATAAAACTAAATGATATCTACATTCGGACTGTCCTAACTTTTAAAACTACAAATTCAGAATAATTTTTTGATCAATGTAACTCCAGTAATCTTGTTACGCTTATGGGAGTAGAAATTCAAGATGGTGGCTGAGTCTGGCGAACCTTAATGAAAAACCATTTTTTTAAAGTACGCGTTTGGATTTTATTGGCCTATTTTACATAATTTCATAACTACGTTCTCTACAAGTTGTTTTTTACCCATTTAATAACGCTAATGTACTTCAAATGTAAAGAAAACACGTAGTTCGTACCTGAATTTTGCTTATTTCGTCAGATTTCTCAAATGTTACTGTAATTACATATCTGGGACCTGTTTTATTCAATTTTCCAGCTCATTTCACGTAAAACCTATTCAATTAACAACCTTAATTACCACCCTACAATTTTTAGTAAGACCACATTTCGAAGAGGGAGTTGAAACCTAGAGCGAAATATTTTGCCAGCTGTAGACCCTAACTGTGTATAAAAAGCATTTCCACACCTATGTTTATACAAACTTTTTTTCCTGGGACACTCTGTATATTTCAATTAAATTATTTAAGACAATTGTTTCGTAATTTTAAGACGTGTACTTGAATTATTTGTCGATCGAAGACGTTCAAATCAAACAACCTACTTTTTGAGCGAAGCGACCTGTCAACGTGTAGGATCGGGGGGGGGGGGGCTAATAACACAACTTGTGTAAAACCACGTGAACAAATAGTCCCACCAGATATCTGTCAGTCGCCGGTTAAAACAAGATATTTTCAGAAACAGTTTGTATATCGGAGCTTCGACTAATCACGGGTTAACTAAAACAACATGCCTGCTTTACGACAGAGGTTGCACCGGCTGCGATTAGCTTTTAAACTATGGTTACGTTCGACTAGTTTGGTACTTAGGTTTATTTAGATATATTGCTGTGTCAAAACTTAGGCCTACTTAGTAAATTAGCAAGACAAAATACACAGGGTATTTTTTGTAATGCGCAAAGATAATTGAAAGGTGGTTTCATGGGTAAAAATAAAGATAAGTGCCCGTAAACGCTTGTTTTACTTTCGGCCATTTTGTTTGTAACTAAATATTTATATCTCTAGCTCTAGAATGGCTTAATTGATTAAGTTGAAATTCTGCATAGTAGAACTACTCATAAATGTAAAGGCTATTTTGAAAATATAAACTTGTCCTAATTCGTTTAAAAATATCGGTAATTTAAAAAAAAATAAAGGGAATAACTAAAAAACAGGACATTTTTATAAAACAAAATTCAAGATTAAATTTTTATAATTTGATAGCGGTCATAATTACAGAATAAAGAGTGTTTCTTGGTATCTAGGCCATTAATTTTATATCATAAATTACAATACCTTTAATCTATCCATCTGTGCCCTCCCTTCATTGACGCGTTTCGCGATGTAGGGGCCTACATCCCATCATCATGTCGGCGTCCGGTAGCCATTAGGTGCGCTCCTACTAACTGTGGTTTCGTTAAATGTGTTGTGTTTTTATGAGTTTACTTTTTTAATCTTAATGTTTTGACAACTTTAACTCAACGACGGATTCTTCTGATGGTGAGACAGACTTGCCGAAACGCGTCAAAGAAGGAAGAAAGAGGTCGTTGACTGATACAAAATGCTATTGTAAAGTGTATACTTTATTAAATATAATGTAAAATTTAGAATTACCTCCAGTTTTGAAAATAGAGATAAATTTCGACAGGGTTTTGGTTTATAAGGACAAATAATACAGAATACACTTATGTTGATCAAATTGTAACCAAATGCATAGGTTGGCACTACTTACTCTCCAAGAAAAAGATCGCCAGCTGTTGTGCAAAATAATCTCGTATGTTGATTTTTTAAATACAACCCCGAAAAGTTTAATTCTAGTGACCGGAAGAAATTTTTCAAATAAGTGCTTTCGGATGTTAGATTTTTTGCTAAGGAATTCGTCCGAACCACTTAGAAAAATAACGTGAGCATCAAATTTGGACCAAATCGGACTAAAATGCGTCCGTTAGAGTGCGAACACATATAACTTATACATTTTTTATTGACAACCCAAAACGCGTTCTGTGGAACATGATCTGTGCTCATTTACTACACCCGACCTTAGGTCACACCAGAGTCACTGCAGCAGCTTATCTTTCCTATGGAAAGTCGCTAATTGCACTGCAGTAAGACTTTCATTGGAGATTGAAAAAAACTTTTTAAATCGGAGCCTTATTTTAGAACCTATTTTAAAACTAAATTTTTGTTGGCTCAATACTAAACCTACCATTAACATCGCTCGAACCCAACAACGCCGCGCCTAACCGAAGTTTAAAACTTAACAGTGCCAGTTGCAACCGAATGTCTGGAAAGTGTCAAGGAAAGCAGTTGGAAACGCTGCCGCTGGGATCGCTGTTCTAAGACCGACTTGTATAATGACGTAATGTGTCATTAGATACAAGTTTATATTTAATCACTTTACCATCGCAGAAATATTTATTTAGCCGGAACACTTGATGCGTTCCGTGCGAACCACTTCAAGCGTCTCGTCTGATCTGGCGCTTTCTGAACGTTAAACTCTGTTGAACTGTAATTGATCGTAATTGTAAAAACATCGGAAAGCGGTTATTGAGAAACGAGATTGGGTACTGCGTAGAAATGAAATAATTATTACTATTATAGAGGTGTCATTGCGTGCTTCGCACGCTCCCATGCTCGCTTTGAGATATGCAATACCACTCGAGTGAATGCATTGAACTCATGAAGGTTGAGACTTATGCTATTCCTTTAGAAAGATTCTTATAAAACCACTCGTTTATAAATGGCGGTAATAATTCGTTCCCGAAGTTTGTCCAGGTATTTGAGAAACATTAAGGATATTAGGCCTACATAGACAAAGTACACAGTCCTCAAGTAATTATACGTAAAAGTTCCAATTATTCATTTGGATGTTAATTATAAACATGTAAAAAAAAATATTATAAAGAAATCCTGTCATTCAAGCAAAAAATCTGGCCTTACTGCGCACGCGTCAGAATCCAGGTCACCCCACATCATATCCCGATGAAAGTGTATCTGTCATCAATTCACTGGACTTACTGCATGCTTCAGAATCCAGGTATACCTCTACCCAAACCCCCACTCTATTCCGATCAAAATGTCTCTGGCCTCATAAAAACTTGGCCTTACTGAGTATACATCAGCACCCAGGTCTTCGCTAACCCTACCCCAATACTTCGATCCAAGTGCCTCTGTCATCAAAACTCTGGCCCTACTGAATATGCTTCAGC
>JAGFPH010000009.1:1003622-1021752 GCA_018207615.1 Philaenus spumarius
TTTATCCCCCTGATGTAGTCGTTTTAGAATGGCAATGATCAATGGGGTGCACAAATTTACCAGGAAAAATATCACTACCTTCATTGTCATCGGACAAAACGGCAGCTGCCTTCAATTTTAATATCAACATTTATGGTTTTTTTTAAGCTGCAGTACAGAATTGCAAGTGTAAGGAGGAGAAACCCAATCAATGTGTTCTACACAAGTAACTAAAACACTGTTCAAAAGTTAGCGTGTTAGTTCCTCGAGTGGGTCGCGCTAACCAGAAACACCCCAGAACTACTTTATCGGATTTTCTCCTTAAAGTTTTCCACTTGACAAATAAACGCATTAACCGAAATCGGAATTGAATAAAGAAGGTGATAACAATTTAGCCCGTGATGTCTGTCACGCCACCCGTCTCGTACCAAGCACGGCATTCGACTCTTTGTCCTTAGAATCGATCGTCCAATCAAACAGCTTCAAACATTCTTAATTACTAAAGGTATTATTAGAGGGCACGGTTTTTAATATTCAGGCGTGGCGAAAACAATCGGCTTTCTGGTATTTTATCAGATTAAATTTAGTTAGGTTATGAAACGGTGGAAGTTTCTACCGGAATCGAGAAGCTATTCCGAGAATCGATTTATTGTTGTTGTCGTAAGGTGCGGACACTTGATTCGACCACGTTTTACAATGATATTGTACAAATTTCTTTCGGCAGGCCTACACATGAATACATAAAATGGAAATTAAATAAACCTGGGAAGTGAGATGGGTTAGGGTTTCGTAATGCCAGCCCAAAAAATGTTACCGAATTATATTAATAATTCCAAAAACATTTACTGTATTATTCGTTTAAACAATATAGAGTAGATTTTGATTTGTTATTTTATTGTTCCTAATTTACAAAATTACAACTGAATTTTTACAAACTAAACAAAAATAACATCCTCCCGAGATACGGCAGAAACAATAATTCGATCACGCAGCTGAACCGCTGACATACGTTTAGCGAATAACCGAAATTTAATTTATATGTTTTAGGGTTTCAACCAACAATTTTGGGAGTTGGTCTACTCAGGGAGGCGCTGAAAATATATTAATAGAATTTGGTTGCAAGCCATAAACTTTGACTCACGCGCTACTTCGTTCCACTCGCTTTGTGAGTTTGAACCTCGACCTTGTGGCCTTGGGTTAAGATCTGCTTCGCTTCTCTCGCAGCGTACAATTCGCAGCTATAAGTTCGTGTAAAAAAACAACACAAAATGTGATGAATAATATCCTAGATTGATTTTTTTAGACTAAACCGTAAAAAGTTTAATTCTAGTGTGAAAAATCTCAAAAAACAGTTACTTCCGGTCGAAAAACGTTTTCCCGGTTGTTGGATTTTTTTACTAACAAACTCGTCCGAGCGATTTAGACAAATGTCAGACAAATAATTAAACAAAATATATATATAAAACATTTTTAATGACACCCCAAAACGTGTTTTGGGGACCATGATCGGTGCTCATTAATCACTCCCAACCTTAGGCCTCACCATAAGATTTACTGCAATAGCTCACCTTCCTGCAGAAATTCGCTAAACAATATCGCCATGTTTACGACAAAGAAGAGCGTAAAAGGGAGTCGTCTAGTTCCTATGGAGTAGTGGGTTTTGATTTTGACTCTTTTCAGTTTACTTATGTATTATACGGAGGCCACTGATTTTAGACGTTTTTTATTACATACTATTTTTAGTAGTAACCTATCAACTAAACATACTGTGACTAAATACTATAGGTTAGTAGCCTACTTTAGGCTATTTTTTATATTTTTTATTATTCTTGCATTTCTGTTGTTTACTAAAACAATACCTAACCTAGCTACGTTTAAAAAAATAGTGGCCCCCGTATAATAAGTAAGTACCCTTTTCAGTACTAAACGCTCGTTTTGTGTACAGACCAGGCATTTTCGTTGCTATTCACTTTGAAATTTTGTGTTCTACGCTTCTGTGTCCGATTATTTTAACTTTTGTTGTATTTTGCCTTCATATTATTTTAACAGTATCGGTAAATTCTCTTACAGCATTTTTAAGAAACACTTCTAGTGCGCAGGATTAAAGGTAACACATTACACTCGTTCACTCGGTTAGGGCAAATAATCAAAAACACGACGTCAATGAAAGCAGCCGCAAAAAAATAAACAATTACACCAGTTTCACGCTCTCACCTCAATTCTACATAGTTTGTACTTCCAACACAGCCTTAGTTTGGCAAATTGCATCAATCCGTTGACAGGGAATCGGATTCCAGGACCGGGAATGCTACAACAGAATTCCTCGGTTATTGCAGACGGACTGACGGACAAAATCTCCGAAATACCGATAGTTTCCATTACTTCTGACCACTCGAGATTAACTCCAACTTGATTACAACTATTGGCAGCAACTGTATTGGTATGGGAAGAGGTAGACCCCTACTGACGTAATAGTGCAGACAATGTATTAATGAAGCATTAATGTTTGTGTAACTAAAAAAAAAAATTTTTAGATTTTTAGCACAGAATTTATTCAAATTTATCGATAAAAATGTGGTTCTAAAATCTTATTTCTGGTCCTAATTTGTCGATAAATCGGACTATAATAATCAGTTACCGCACAAAAAAAATCGGTTTTTGATTTCCAAGCAACTTTGTATTATAGATAAATAATTCTTTTATTAATTGTTTTGTATTACCGACAATTTGAATATGATTTGATCGATAAGCAACTTTGTATTCTCGATAAATCATTCTGTTATTAATTGTTCTGTATTACCGTTTATTTTAATATGTTTTTGATCGATAAGCAGTTCTTTATTATTGATACATCATTCTGTTAATAATTGTTCTGTATTATACCGACAATTTTAATATGTCTTTGACCGATAAGCAACTCTGTATTCTCGATAAATCATTATGTTACTAATTGTTTTGTATTACCGACAATTTTAATATGATTTGATCGATAAGCAACTCTATATTATCATTAAATCATTCTGTTATTAATTGTTCTGTATTACCGTCAATTTTAATATGTTTTTGATCGATAAGCAGTTCTTTATTATTGATAAATCATTCTGTTAATAATTGTTCTGAATTATACCGACAATTTTAATATGTCTTTGACTGATAAGCAACTCTGTATTATCGATAAATCATTCTGTTATTAATTGTTCTGTATTACTGACAATTTGAATATGTTTTTATCGATAAGTAGTTCTGTACTATCGATAAATCATTCTGTTATTAATTTTTCTGTATCACCGACAATTTTAATATGTCTTTGATCTTAAAGCAGTTCTGTATAATAGATTAATCATTCTGTTAATACTTGTTCTGTACTACCGTAAATTTTAATATGTTTTTGATCGATAAGCAATGCTTTATTATTGATAAATAATTATTGTTAATAATTGTTAATAACTGTTAATAATTGTTCTGTATTATACCGACAATTTTAATATGTTTTTGACCGATAAGCAACTCTGTATTATCGATCAATCATTCTGTTAATACTTGTTCTGTACTACTAATAATTTTAATCTGTTTGTGATCGATAAGCAACCTGTATTATCGATAAATCATCCCGTTAATAATTGTTCTGTATCAAAATTTGAACATGTTTTTGATTGATAGCAACTCTGTATTATAGATAAATTATTCAGTTATTAATTGTTCTGTATTACCGAAAATTTTAATATAGTTTTGATCGATTTATCATTCAGTTCATAATTGATCTGTAGAACCGACAATGTGTAAGTTTTTGATCCATAAGCAACCTGCATTATTTATAAATAATCCTGTTAATAATTGTTCTGTATTATCATAAATTTTTATCTGTTTTTAGTCGATAAGCAGTTCTTCATTATTGATAAATCTTTGTATTAATAATTGTTCTGTATTATCAACAATTTCAAATTTTTGTATCGATAAGCAACTCTGTATTATCGGTTAATAACTGTTCTGTATTACCACAATTTAAATCTGTTTTTGATCGATAAGCAGCTCTATATTACCGATAAATCAATCTAAATAATGATTCTATAGCAGGTACTGACAATCATAAGTATATTTGTTAAATCAGTCTGTAGCAATGGCAATTGTTCTACATTACCGGCACGGCGTGAATAAACTGTTTATAATTAAAATCGGTTCTGTATTACCGACAAAATTAATCTAAAAGCTGTGCATTGTATAATCTATATTAACAGCTTGATTAATTTATCCGCGGCTGATAATCGGTCCTGTGTTATCGACGTTGCTCGCGTGCACATGTCGCCCCGCAATGTGCTCGTATTAGCTTCACTTACTTTAGATCCTTTTAATAAAAAAATAATTTTCCCGGGACACGCCATGGCAGAGATTCTGACGAGGGCGTTAACGGTCTACCACGACATCTGGTGTCACGATATAGAAACGTAAACAAAGATATTACACCCCGTGAGTGTGTCTAACGACGACGGTATCAATTTTGACTTTAGTGTCGTGTTGATTAAAAAGATATCGCGAGTTGTTTTCTCGGGTAATTTAGGAATTACAACCTAACTGGATATTCTGATAAGGGATAATGAAATGTTTAAAAGGTGTATATTTACTTAATTTGTATTAACTTTTAGTATACCACTACTTGTTGAAATGGCATCAGTGATGTTTTTTAAGAAAGTAAGCAGTGATACCAACCTATCCATTTTGTTAAAATAATATGGCATACTTATCCTTACGATCGAATGTATAATCTAATTTCACCCTACGCAGGGTCGTTTCTATGGGGAAGGTTCGTCATCCCCAATAATTTTAAAGTCAAAAAAGTTGGGAAATTTGAAATTTCGTTATTGGGATTAAATTTCACGCAAACAAACTCAAAAATTCCAACTCTGGGTTTCGGTTTTGCAAGTTTTTGTTGTTAATTATCAACATTCACAAATAAGAAACAAGTTATAATTTTCAAGCGAAAATTGTTGGGCAAATAAAAATATTTCTGTACGAAATAAATGCAATATATTCTTTAAAATGATGTTCTGGGAAATTTAGTTCCAACCCTTGTTATTGTGGCAAAACTGACTGACCAAGCCATGCACTGCGCCAGGCTGACAGACCAGAGTTGTCAGGTTTGAGTTTTTCCCCAAATGGGAAAATTTCTAAGTTTGCGGGAAATTTTGCGTGGAGAAAAGAAAATGGCGGGGGAAAGTATAAGGATTTGTTTTCAATAATTTAAAATAAACATGTTAAAATTTTTGTAAAACTCTTATGAAGTACTTAATATAGCACGTCCAGTGTTGAAACCCCTACTTAGATAAGTCCATTAAAAAAAAAAAATCTGAGATTGAGCCTTCAGGGTCTCATCTTCACTAGGATTTATTCTACACAACATAAACCTCTTGTTATTATTTTTTCTGTTTACGATTGGCAAGTCAAACTAGCCTCCTCTGTTTTATTTTTTTACTACTGAACCAAATTCTAAGTCGACACTTTAACAGTGATCGAGATAATCGAAGGTGAAGCGTTCAGGTGAAAATCGAAGTCTAGGAGTGAGCAACAGGGTTAGGTCAAATGCAGAGGTTACGGTCGGCAAACAAATCAGGTAAACATAATAAAATTATTTAGTCACATTTTGTTATAAAGGATTTAATTAAAACGGCTTCACCGGCGACCTCGACTTTTTCAAAAGCGTGATTAAATGCTCAGCCCTACGGTCTCTCCTTCATTAGGGCCCGATAGAAACGCACAACACAAGTAAACCGAAATGTCTAATCCAAAAACAGTACGGAGTTGTATCGGGTTGTAATGAGATATTGTAAAGTGGCCGGACCACCGCGATCGCCGAACCCGCGCCCACAAACCTACTCTCGCGATGCTTCAATCTTGTCTGACAGTTCATTTTGTATGTTGACAAAACTAGTTTATTTTTGTTGAAAAAGGTTTTCATTTCGCTCTCGGCGGCGCTTTTGCGAACCACGGTCGTATACGAATAATTTAACATAAATAAATGTCTCGTGTCATAATTGATAGGTTCATTTTAAGATTTATACGCTTCGCCTGTGGAAATTTCGAAAATTGCTTTCAACGCTTTTTTTCAAAACGTTTGTTTTTAAAAATTGAAAGTGCAGAGTGTTCTGGTAAAATGTGTTAATTACTCGGCTAAAATAAAATGTAGGCCTAGACAAATTTATCACTTTGCACGAGGTTCTGTCCCACTTGAGCCGCGTTTACACCAAATGTTGGCAACAAGTGGACGCACAGGTTGTCGATAAGTTGACAACAAGTTGTTTGGCAATAAGTGGAAAACAAGTTGGCAACAAAATAATTTGATCACGTGAACACCTTATTTTTAACTCAATACATTTCACTCACCTATTACTTCAGTTGCGTCCATGATGTTTACTGCAGATGATGTTACTCTACACCCGATTCCACGTTCACCGTGCAGTACAGAGCGCCCATAAGCCATGTTATCCATACGGCAGTATCAGCGGTACTAGCCAACTAAAAAAACATCAACTCCCATGCAACGCTCGGTCAGTCGACGCAACCCCTCATGACAATAAACGTGATGTTCCCTGTAATGGTAGTAACACGTCTATTGTCCCGTAAGACCTGTACTGCACGGTGAAGTGGAGTTGTAGCTGCGGCTGCTTGTGTAGTCTAAGCCAGCCATTATCAGAGACGTCCCAGAAGTTAATGGGTGAGGCCTTCTTTGCGGGCTAGAGAGAAGTATAGTGGGAGAGACTTAGTATATGACAGTGATTCTTTGTCAGGTGAACTGAGGTGCGACGGAAGCATAAAAAACTTTTTGAGGATGACAAGTTGTGACTTTGAGTTCTTGATAACAATGGTAGGACATAAAATCCAGAAACGCGACACGAACTACAGAAAAGCAATACCTGTGTACTAAGAAAACCCATGCTGCTTGAACCTGAACATAAGGTGGTATTGGCCTGTGTTCATCTCAACAACTTTTTTTAAGACGAAGTGAATCATCTAGTTCATAGCGAGGACATACATACGGGAACAACAATTCCTTTCCAAAGAACCTCTCTTTCCCTATACATTTCTATCGGTTCAGTTATTTTTGCACGCGACCATTCAACACCCTCATTGTAAACATAAAACCTATACAACAGCTGCACCTGACCTTTACCTACAAAAACACACGTTAATGGGCTTGGCCTTGACTACAACTGGAGTGATGACGCGCTGTCTGGCGCGCGAAGGCGGAGTGGGGAAAGTTGTCAATTTGTTTTGCCAACAAGTTGCTCGTCTTTTAGCGTCCGTCAACATGTTGACAACAAATTTCTTTGCTCTTTAGCGACAACCGACGGGAAACGAAATTTTTCTTGTCAACATGTTGGCAACATCCAAAAGTTGCCAACATTTTCTTAAAACTGGCAACAAGTTGTCTCAACATGTTGACAGCTCTGGTGTAAACGCGGCTTTATGCTCCAGCCTAAGCGTATCACACTTTTAAGTCTTTAAATGTTGGGATTTCCTAAACTATTTCGACTACTTTTAGGGTTACGTACTTCAAAGCGAAAACTGCACCTTTCGTCCACTTTTAAAAACCTCAACAGTGGTTTTAGGATTCTTTTTTTTATTCGCCTATTTTTAAAAAAATGTTTAAAAATCGCATCACGTGTTCACGGATGTTCCACCTCCATTTAACGCACTGCTTACGACTATTTTGAATAGCAGAATCGGTAGTTCTTAAGTATTTCTGTAATTCGCCTACTTTAAAAACTGCTTGAAAAAAACATTAGTGGTTTTCGATTTTGTTTCTATTTCGTCTAATTTAAAAGACGCGAAAAACTTCTGACGTTCGCCTACTTTTAAATCTGTTTACAAATCATATCAGTACTTATAAGATTCTTCTGTTAATAGCCTACTTTTAAAAACGCCATACAAATCTAACCAATGGTTATCAACGTTTTGTTCTCAGCTTACTTTTAAAAACTCTACAAGCAGGATCCATTTATCGCACGACATATTCTTACACTACAACTAGCCTACTTCTAATAACAATCTGCGGTTATCGAGTTCTTATAATTCACCTACTTTAAAACGCCCGTGTAAACTAATAGGCCCTAAGTGTTAATCGGGTTCTTCTTTCGTTACCTACATTTATATTGTTTACAAATTAATCGTACAGTGGTTCTAGAATTATTTCGTCGTTCACATACTTTTAAAAACCGCATCAGTGGTTCTAACTTTCTTCCGTCGCGTCATTCGCATTTTTTTTCAGATCCGTTTAACGCACTGCAGATAATACGCGAAGATTATAGATAATTCCGAGCTCTATAATTTTTCCATGTATAGTAGCGACGTAAAAGTGAAGTGCTAAAGCCTCTGGTTGCACAATCCTCTTCGAGCACGCATTTGACATTCAGTCAGTACCAGCTTCGAGGTCGCAGTGTCAAAACCGCCGTCGGCCATTTTGTCGTCGTCTCTACAATCGAAGGCGCGCGATCGTTTTGCCGCATGACTAAACACAAGTTATGACGTCACGATATTTATCTCGGTTAAACAATTACACCCACTGTTATTCAGGTGGTCTTGCTCACCGGTTGACCCAATGCTCATGCGTCGATGCAATATACACTCCACACAAACTGGTTATAAGAACAATGCCTATTCTGACGGTATCTGATCCGATGGGAAAATATTATACCTTCGGGTCTTTAATCCGTGAGGTCGTATCGGGCGAAGTAAGGTGTATTTTCGTACGCACGGACTTTCTCGCAAATTAGGTGTTTTAGGGAAGAACCTCGCTTGCTTCGCACGCCAATCCCAATACTCATCTGCTGGCGCAATTTTATCCGACAAATTTAGCTTATAATTTAGCTAATATAAACTGTAAAATTTAGTGTTAATTACTTTCATAATAAAAATCCCGTACATGATATACTTTACTAATTAGGCCTATGCCTCGGGAAGGTTTTCAACCGTCGGCCATTCTCTAGGAGTAGACTAATTCTTTTTTTTAATTATATAATTTGCATGTGTTTTTAATAATTAATACCGTAGTTAATTAGATTAAGCCGAAATTAAATCAATGACAAAATGGTATAGAAAACCCATGCAATGGTATCTTAATGGCAAGGAAACCCACTTAGCTTTCAGGAAATGAAAAGAAAAAAATTTAGGCCTATATAAATAATTTTATTATAGTCAGGTGTTCTTTTAAGACAATTATTTAAAAGTCAGTATTAAGTAGTTGTTTAGTTTAGAACTAGAAAATTAAAAAATCCTTTGTACCGATTTAGGCCTATTTGACATATTTTATAACTAACAAATAATATAATTATTAGTGTTACTATTCTACTGTTATTGGCTACTAACAGTAGAATCTCTTTAATTCGAACTAATTAGAACCGGAGGGGTTCGGACTATCGAATCGTTCGGATTACAGAACATATTGTGCTTTTTACACAAATTTACAGTTAAAACGTGGTTAAAATGGATCATAAGTGTTATAGAAAAATGAGAAATACTTTACAATTTAAAATATTGTTTATTTAATTAAAATAGTAGACATACAGTATATATTTATGGTAAACGTATCATAGAAAACATTAGGCCTACAGTAGAAACACTTCAAATTATTATTTTTAATTTCACTCCTATGGCGTTCGGATTACAGGGGTCCGGATTAAAGTGGTTCTACTGTGTTTAATTTTTTTACAGGAGTTGAAGCGTGATCATTATTTTCACTAATAGAAGAGAGGTATGAGAAGGTGACCCACTCAATCGGGTTTCTACCAAATTAAAATTCACCCATACGTGTATAGCGTGAGGTCACCTTGTTCGGTTGATTGTACGGTTGATTTTCGGTAGATTGTACGGTTGATTATTAGGTTGATTGTTGGGTTGATTACACGTTTTTTTTTTTTGTAAAAATTCGTGTGTAAAATCAGAGTTGTTAGTTAATAATTAATTAGTTTTAGTTACAAATAGCTCATACACATTATATGGGAAGTAACAAAAGAATGTCCATTGTCCAGTCATCAAATTGATTCTAAGGCTGATTTTTTTAAATTCTATTACGATGGACAGAACAAAATTTGAAATTTTATTTTAGAACTAGTTTCTAGCATTTTGAGTTGTAACCTAGGAGATCTTTTTTCGAAACGCAACAGAATACAATTCAGTGTGTTTTTCAAGAATTTTCGAGCTCGATATCATAGTTTAGCTATGATTTTTCCTCAAAAGTCTCAAATCTGTAAGTGTGTTGGAAGGTGAAACCGTGAAATTATGTGAGAAAGTCTGTGCCTTTTCAGGTACCATTTACTTTATAGAGTAGTATAAATATTCTAGTGTTTTAATAACAGGAGTGCATTTTGTAACAGGGTCAGAACTGGGACTTTTGGGGCAAAAACTTGCAAACATTTGACGATTAATATTTCGCCTAAACAGCCAAATTGGCTTCCCAAATTTTAAAGGTTTTCCGGGAGAGGTCAATAATTTCGCCATTCTGAGGGTACTGCTTAATCCCCATAACTCCAGTCTAGCCCCCTAGAAAATATCATATGGGCGCCGCTGATTATTGGTAGGTAGTCTATTATTTACTAAAATTGTTTACGCATTTTCTATATTATGGTGAGGACATTTTTAATAGCTTGTGTACCTTAAACAGTTTATGAGATAACAATTTTAAATGTAACATTGGTTTTTATATGAAACTCAGATTTTTGGAATCGCACCACTCTTGAATGAAGTTTTGCTATGGTGTATCAGTGGGATTGGAATATTCTCAATTTTTATCACTTTCATATTTAAATAGGTTTCCACCTTACAGCAATTTAAAATTTGACGTTAGTTTCCCATACGAAAATGGGCTTTTGCGTTACGCCCTCTTTTTGTTTCACTTTTTTGTAACGGTATAACGACGTCCGACAGCGGGCGAAACTATTCAAAATTGATTTTCCTAAGACGGGTTGGGCATAAGCTTAAAATGACGACAAAGATTTTACAACGCGGAAACGGATGTGGGCGGGGTGGTTCGTCTAATGGATTAATGCGTGCATGTCGAACCTTTATTGAACCAAGAACCTGTCAACCCTTTAAATGTCCTTAGTTCGCGTCTAGTGCGACTGCGCAGAACGTTCTCATTCAGCCAATAATAGGCTGAGTCGATTGAGTACCTGTAATGTCGGTAAAACCGCCTTGAAAAAAAGCGTATTGCTGTGCACTTACTGCAATAACATACAAGTAGGGAAATCGCAGCGTGCTTCGTAGGCCTACTCAAACCACTTTGCCACCCCAACAAACATAATTATCTTCAAAGCTAAGAAAATAAATAATACTAAATATCTAAATCGCAGTATTGAGTTTATGATATAAACAACGTATTCATTGCAGGTTAAAAATAACCAGCATGACTTAGCCCAACTTATAAAATTAAACCTAACCTAAACAAATAGCAGCGTGAATTAATTTCAATTATTCGTCAAATATATTTTATTAGATCCTTGTAACCCACCAGAACTAATGAGGCAAATTTATTTTTCTCTAGTGCAATCGCAATTGCAGTATGGTTTATTTTGTTGGGGTGGTAGCATATTTAGGGACTGTTAAACCCATTATTTGCCTTCTGCTCAAAGACATATAATTTAGAGTTTCTTTATTTACGTCTAAACCCGATTAGATTCTACCACCCGCGCCGACTTTGCGGCGAAACAAACTGAAAGTTTAAAGCCTATTTTACCATCTGATATTTTCACTGATATGACGATTTATTGGGACAGAGGCACTTGGATCGGGGCGTGGTGGTGGGGTGACGTATACGCAGTAGATTCAAGTCTTTTGTGTGAATGACTGGATTATTTTACATAGTAACCTAACCTAACAACGCTGTTGGTTTGTTAAAATAATTAAGCGATTCCAAATTTGCCAAGTTGGTTGGTATGATAATAAAATGTAAATTCTTTCAAGAAACGTGTGATGGTTCAGTATAGTTCCAACCCAAAATTGTGTAAAGTTTTATATCAAAATAAGAAGTTTTATTTATAATATTTAACAACAGGCGTCTGAATTTTAACACGTTGGGCTTTTTCATTGATTACTGTTTGGGTTTGTTTTTATTTTGTCAACCTAATCTAAAAAAGCTGTTGGTTGTGAAGAATAATTGCTATAGGCTAGTAATTAATGTATATGCGTTCAATAAAATGTGTTGCTACGTTTTTGATCCGAATCAGCTGTTTTATCTGGTACAGGGCTGGGAGAATCCCTGTATTTTCACAATTGATACGCTTTAAAATAAAAAAATTGCCAAATCCTTTTTTAGTGTGTGTCTATATAACCCAATAAGAATATACCTACCTTTCATTTTCATAATTTTATCTTAATTAGTTTTTGCTGTAAGTTTATTCTGTCAGTCAGGACAAATATGCTTATCTATACTAATATTATAAAGGGGTAAAATTTGTTTGTTTTTCCTTTTGTTTGTTTGTATGTAGGGGGTAATCTCTGGAACTTCTGAACCGATTGAAAAAAACAGTTTTACTAATAAAAAGCTACACTATCTCTGAGTTACATAGGCTATAATTCATTTTGATAAAAACATTTTATGTTTCAATATTTTTTAAATTTAGTCGGAAAAAATCTTAGGCTAGGCCTAGACTGATGAACTAACACGTGTATTTATATTTATTACCATAGTAACCAATTGAATAAAATAAGAGATAAAACAGCTGTTTGCTCCAATATTTCCATTAACACCTGATTTCAAAGTTTGAAGCAATTATTTGTATTTCTAACTTTTAGGTTAGGTTTTTACTAAAGTGTAAACCTGAGCCTTGATTTTTAACCTTTATTATTACTGCTGTTATAAAATATACAAAATAATTTGATTTGAACATTTTTAACATTATTTACCATCTTAGCTTTGGGGTTATTATAAATCCTATATCTACCTTTATTATAAAGAAAAAATAACATTATTATGTGTATAAAAGGTTCAAACGGGGTTGGCGTGCCGAGCATATACTTAGATATGTTTTTTTTACAAAAATCAGCTTTCATTTTTCTTCAAGCGTGTTAATTTGTTAACAATAAAAATAACAGCTAAATGGGAAACCTAAAAAGGTACGATTAGATGTATGAAACGAGCTGACGTTTTGAAACACCCTGTATGTTACATAAACAATAATTAAACACGACGCACACACATCACGATCACGTAAAGAGAAACTATTTAAATAATAACTTGTACAGTCGACAAAACAACACACCGCCAGTCCCCTGCGAGCGATGTCATTTATTCTGTTTTAAGTGGATGGGAGGTTGGGGAGGCAATTTTTCACTGACAGAGAGTCCCATCAGCCAAGACGAACCCCGTCCCTCGCCGATGAAGGCTTGACCGATTACCATAACATTGATTATAAGTCACAGATTTGTATTTTTATTGTACTGCCTTGTTAATCTACAGCTTCATTACCGGTGGGAATTAATTGTGTTTAAGTCTAAAGATGAAGCTGACATTTTTAGTGACAAGCCGTTATGTCAACATTTATTTATAGTCAAGTACTGGGTAACTTAAGAGAACTAGAGTGCGCTCGTGGACATCGGGAGAAACCTTATAGTTTAGGATCGGCCGAGTGCGTTGGTGTGGGGGGGGGCATCGCGGCATTGTTGTCACGTTGATAGTTTCTCATCAAGCAATTCACCTGTTTGCATGACTTTCAAATGACAAGCAATTTAAAAGAAATATGGCAACACGGTGTGCATCGGTTGCTATGACGACTGCCCCTTCCTGATTGCGAGCCTCTACTCCACGCTACGGTTGCGTCGTTCTCAATCCTAAAGCAGTTTAAATCAAAGAATAGAAAGTGTGGAGTTTATTTTATTTACTATAAAAGTTACTATACAACCTTTCCGTCTGTTTCGGCAGTCGTAATAAATAGTATTCTATTCTTAATAAGTGGTCAGTGGTAAATCAAATTAGCCTAAATTATTTCTGTAAGGCCTATCATATTAGGCCTATTATTTCTCAATAGGGGATTATAACCACCCAGGGTTTTCGCCTCAAAAAAAATCCTCAAAGGTGTCTTAATTCGTCATCAAAATTAATTATTCAAACATCATTTTAAAGCTTATATTTCCCGCCATTGGCAGACAAATAGCTTAAAATGTGTTTTCGTTAAAAAATTAATATAAAAATGTTTCATATGAAAGTTCATATTATTCCTAATGAAAGGCGCCCTCTATTAACAATCTGTTTAACTATCATGACAGCTGTTAGTTTGACGATTCAAAGAGCAGGATTGTATTTTACCAGAGCCTGTTTTTTTCGCATGGACTATACGCGGCTTTTTCACGAGTTCGAAAATTCAGTGATATTTATGTTTGTGTTTAATATACGGTAAAAAAATCAACAATGATCACATAATAACTTCTGACATTACTTCCAAAGAAGTTTTGTGAAGTGAAAAAGTTTAAAAATATCACTTCTGTCAAAGCCAATATCTATTATTTAAATGTCTAATTTAAAAATGTTTTATCAATAGATAACCGCTTAGGTTTTCGCCTCAAAAAAAAAAAAAATAAATAAATAAATAATAACAATACAAAATAAAATAAATAAATGTTTTACAATAAAACATATTGTATACAGTAAGACTGATATTTATTACTTCTCTCAAAAATGTAATATCTTTAATTAATAAAAATAGTACTTGCATTTACTTAGGCCTATATAGATTAGTATATTACTATTCGGTGTTTGATAACTATGCAAAATATTCTCACTGATCGTCCTGTTTTTTTTTTTTTTTTGGTGATATCAGACAAGGCCCAATAAACTGTTCAGCAAAGAAGAAATTGTCCATGCCGACTAACATGCTGACTCTAAAGTATTTTAGGAACTAATTACAAAAATAAAATACATTTCTGCTAAAAAATGTTAATTAGTCTATTTTCTAATATATTTAATTAGTCTAATGGCTAATTTAATATTAAATCATAAAGTGCCTGATAATTCATAACTTGCCCACTGTAGCAGATAAAGTGAAAGACTGTTGAAAAAATTATGTGAACTTAAGTCAAAATTCATCAAATAACAAGGGCGCCCAAATTACATTTTCTCTGGGGATTAAGGAGTACCCACCCTTCCTACGGCAAAAAGGGGGTAAAACTTAAAAAAATTTGGAAGCCAATTTTGGGTGAAATATTAACCCACAAAGCATTGAGTCCGAACCTTTACACGAACCTTTACGTCAATGAATACGGTAGCTCTCGAGGCCGCACCAAACAGGGCCCCAGCAGTTCATGCTTGAACTCTTGTAAAAAATAAAATAAGTATATGTAAAATGAAACAGTACATAACATTTTTAAAATGTTCTAGTGCTAAACTGGGCTTCTACGTAATATTGACTTTTAAATAATTCTCTTAACAGAAAAATACCTGACTATAATTATTAATATATATATATTCCTTTTCCTAGGCGCTAGAGTGAGGCTGCGGCCCCCATTATCAGAAAAAATCTTATCTTGTGAAATATCAGGAGCAAGTCGCTATTTTTAAACCCCGACTCAAACAGAGGGTTGTTATAAGTTTAATGTGTGTATCAATGTATGTGTGTGTCTGTGGTATCGTAGCTCCCAAACGGGTGAACCGATTTTGATTAAGTGTTTTTTTTTTTTTTTTTTTTTTTTATTGACTTGATCGAGAGTGTTCATAGCTATACAGTAATTTAAAAACAAATTTCAGCGGTTCCGGGATTTTTAAAATTTTTAATTTATCACTTCTGTCAGCAGTCCTACCACTGCTTAAATTTTGTTTTTATATATATTATCATACATCTAAATGTTTTTCACCATCTGTTGAGGTTCGTAATCGTCTAAAGTTTTAAAATTTGTATCTGATATAAATAACAACGAATGAATGAAAAATTAAATGTTTTCTACTCTTGCCTACTATATTGGACGCTTTTGTACGCTTTAAATCCATCGCTACTTGCTGCCTTGAATTTGGAAGTGAAGAAAATAAATCCACCGCGGCCTGACAATAACTGATCTCTACGTTCGGACTGCGCGAGTTTACGCAGGGTTTGTTCTCCAAGGTTTGCTACATGTAATGCAAGTGAGACCAGCTAGACGCGCACGCTAACTCTCTAATTGAGTTACTGATTTTAATTTAAACTAACATTACGTAATACATGTCGAAAATGCAACTTGGTATTTATTTGTGAAAGCCTAACTGTAATTATTTTCGACATAAAATAGGCTGCCTTTGTTTTTTATCTGTCGAGCAGTTCTTGTTCTTCACTTTGTTTAATACATGACGGTCGTTTCGGGTCGTTCCATGCAGCCATTTTCAAACGTTCTGTCTTTGCAATTCGCGATTGAAATTTGTTTAACAAATTTACCAGTTCAAATTATACACGTGAATACTTGTTGGTCATTTTACCTTTGTCCCAGAAAGTACATTTTAATTATTTTTTTGCGCAATAATTGCGAAATGATTGCGCAACGTTCCAGAACCGACAAACAGCTAAATAGTAGGCCTATGGTATCATTTGGTTTGAACACTCAGAAAGAAGAACGAGTTTCTATTTGGCTAACTAAAATAAAGGAGCTACGGACATACAAGAAAATGAAGTTCGAACGAATGCCAACTAGGCTTCCATAGAATGTCTTTAATTTAAGACTGAACTCGCCACTCCATCCTTGCCAATTAACCAGCAACCTACTCGAGATTTTATCATTAATGAACCGTATGCATTTACTTCAATTCAAAAGACGACCGTTCCCTCCTTGGGAGAATAATTATTTCATAAATTACCAGCAAGCAGGGAGTAGAAAAATATCTTAATTAATTCTGGAAAATAAGGGTCACTCGACTTTTTATTCGGGGTTGCGGTTTGACCACAGTGAAATCTAGATACGGTCGCTCGTTCGCTAAACACTTCTGGTACCGAGAATCGAGCGAACATTTCTTTTAATATATCGGAGTCACTTCGCTTACCACTACCGGCGGAGACCCACAGCGAAGCCAATGCAAAGAGATTATTGTATACTCTGATATTTTCACGGAAATGACTACCAAGCGGTGACCTATTCATAACTAATGTAAGACAGAGATCAAAATAGACACGACCAACCCCAATTGTAATTGCGTCATGCGTTGTATGTCACCATTATGTTTAAATAATCAATAATCAACATTTTAAACAAATTTTGAAATTACCAACTAAAAGAAACAATATAATATGTAACACTAGATGTTTGACTTATAATACAGTAAGCCTTTGGTTTGGTTTTACAAAAACTAAAAAAAAACTGTTAGTTATGAACAATAATTACCTGATTACAAATTTGTCAAATTGATTGCAAATAAACGTGTTTTTTTTCCCAATGTAGGCCTAACCTTAAATTTTATTTATAATATGTAACTTCAGATGTTTGAATTAAATTATAAAACAGCAATTAATTTTCGTTGATTTCTAGTGTTTGCTTTTAGTTTGTTAACCTAGCTAAAAAAACTGTTGGTTGTGAAGAATAATAAACTGCTAAGCTGATTACTATGGTAATGAACGTAAACAAACATGTGATGCTAAGCTTTTGTCCGAACAACTGTTTTACCCGATATAGGCTAGGAATGAACCAACAAATTTTCACTATTTTTGTTCTTTAAAATAAACATTTTGCAAAATCCTTTCTTAGTGTGCGTCTAGACCCTAAGAATATAGGCTACCTTTAAATTTTCGTATTTGTAAGTAAAGTAGTTTTCGCTCTACGGATTCTATGTCAGTCAGCCATTTTGCCAAGGCAAAGCCGCTTATATATAGGCTACATAAGATTTTGGCTCATTCCAAGGATTCAGTAGGCGTCCCGAAAGCTAACAAAATTGTACTAATGGGATATTGATAACAGTAAATTAAGTCATTGATGATGCCTTCAAACATGACGGGAAAAAATGGTACACTGGTTGTGAGGAGGTACGACAAACACAATATTACCGCACACATATTTTTCAACATTTTTTACCAAATTTGGAATTCGTTTAAATTTTCTCTGTAAAGTATATGACTGCCTTTACTACTTGTATACATGAATATTTTAGCTGCAGTACTTTGAAAAATAGTGGGGGGTCTTTTTTTGAAAAATTTCCTGAAAACTACATAGGTAATTTGAT
>JAGFPH010000009.1:1021762-1065593 GCA_018207615.1 Philaenus spumarius
TGAAAACTTTACTGAAAACTACATAATTTGATCAAACTTTTTAGAAATAACTTTGTCATTCTTGAACAATTTTGAAGATAAACTATCGTAATTTGCTTGTTTATTAATATATAAACTATATCTCTAGGCAAATTATATAACAAAAATAGTCACGAAAATCTCTAGCACCACTACGAATGATTTAGGATCTTTTGGTTTTTAGAATTGCCTACAAAAAATAATTTAATTTAATTTTGGCACAAAGATTTTTGTACAATAATTTTACAACGATTCTCAACGATCCAGAAACGACAAATAACTACTAGTAAGTTCTCGATGTTATATTTGTCTTCGAATATAAAAAGGAATTTTCACAGTCTATTAAATTGTGGCTTTTATACAAGTTAATACCACTGGACAGTAATTTAATGAAAACAATTTAAAAATTTGAACCGCTGACGTGAGTTGAGCAAATTTCCAAAATTAAGTTTATTCGATTTTAGGGTTTCAACATACTATTTGGGAAATTGGTCTACTCTCGAAGGCGCTGAATAGCTGTCCGTATATATGAAACATATTAGTAGAATTTGTTTGCACCCAAGCCTCCAACTCATGCGCTGCCTCGTTCCATTCGCAGTGGAAAAACTCTCATTATAGTTTCGGGTTATGGACTGCTTCGCTTCGCTCTCAACAAAGTAGGAATCGGATCGGAAGATACGGTAATATCCCCTACGTGAATTCGAACTGGGTACTTTTATGGTACATTACGTTTTGATCAATTTTGGGTGAACCAAGCGAGCTATTAGGTCGTGTAAAAAAACAAAACAAGAAGTGCAGAATAATATCCTACATTTATTATGTTAGATAATATCCTAAACACATTTTATTATGTTACGAAAAATCTAAAACAAATTTTACTTTCGGTAAAAAACGTGCATCGGTTTGTTGGATTTTTTGACTAAGGAACTCGTCCGAGCGACTTAGACAACCAACGTCTGTACCAAATTTCGTTCAAATCGGGCTTAAAATGCGGCCGTTTGAGTGCGAACAAATATATACCTTTATAATGTAGGCTACATCATTTTTAATGACATCCCAAAACGTGTTCTGGGGACCATGATCGGTGCTCATTTACTACTCCCGACCTTAGTTCTCAATATAAGTGTCACCGCAATAGCTCATCTTTCCTATGGAAATTTGCTAATAAATAAAAGGTACCTGTTGAAAATGTGAATTTCTTAAAAGCAGTCCAATTGACGAACATACACGAGGATATTTCCGAACGGGAATCACATCTCCCGATCTCGTTGTACGTGTAAAGCAATCGATCCGTCGCGTCGGTTCGAAAACTTTCTTTTTCCCCGTCACCGCGCCGTCGTTTAAAGCCGCATCGCAGTGTTTGTGTACTCTCGGACAAAGTTTAAACAATTAACACCTGAAGCGAAGCGGCCGCAGCGAGCTACCGAAAGTCAACAGAATGTCGGCGACCGGCAAGGGAAAAGGGAGTCACTTTGTCTAAGCAATTCTCGTAGTAGGAGCAACCCTTTTATTAGGGGATGTTTTTACAAGTTGTTATTGTAAGGGGTAAACAATGTTCCGATGGTACAGTCTGTGCAAGTGCCGAGACGCAAACCGGACTGTACATCGTGGTGTTGAAAGATTAGATGTTGGAGCGATTTTTTTTAATAAGGAGGACATAACTAAAAAACCATAAATGCAAACACTTTTAAGCGAATTTCAATAGGAAGGATGAGCTATTGCAGTGACACTTATGGTGTTACCTAAGGTCGGGAGTGGTAAATGAGCACCGATCATGATCCCAAGAACTCGTATTGGCACATTAAACATTATATATATGTGTTTTTAACCAATTTGATACATATGTTGGTTTTCTACGTAGCTCGGACGAACTCGTTAGCAAACAAAAACTGAAGCACTTTTTAAAAGAAGGAACCAATTTTTTTAGATTTTTCTTACTAAAATAACACTGGGGGGGGGGGTATTTAAAAAATAAATATATAGAAGATTATTTTGCACATTTTGTTTTTTTACACAACCTAATAGCCCGTCTGGTTCCCCCAAAATCGATCAAAACGGAAAATAAAAAAAAGTACCCGGTTCAAATCGATGAGGGTGATTTTACCGCGGGGGGGGGGGGGGGGGGCAGCTTCTGATCCGAAATCGACGGCTGACATAGAAATTCGCAAAACTAGTTTTTGCGCAGCGACTCTGTTGTATTTTGCTAAACTGATGAACTCAGTCAGTCCATGACTAATTATACATTATTATTAATTAGTTGCCATAGCATCTGTAAGCTACTAAAAGTGATGTCAAATCATTTTTTTAATACATTGATTGAATTTTCTAAATAAGTAATGAATATAGTTGGAATGTGTAAGGTTTAGTAATACCCCTGACATTACCCCCAACATCAGCACAAAGTTCCCCCCCCCCTCCAACAATTTGTCCCCGATCGATCTGCATGTCAGTGGCGGCTGGTGAATTATTACCTTGGGGGTTCAAATCTACCGGGGAGGGGAGTCCTGCAAATTTGTTTTTAGTACTAAACATAAGAATTTCTACTTTTAGGCCTGTTTTTACTTAAATTTGGTTGTTTTAAGACATCTCTGAAAAGCGTGCAGTGAGGTAAAATCGTGTTACAGTTTGCATGATAGATTGGAATATAATATAGATATTAATTATAAATGGAAAATTGAGAACAATATTGTCTTACATAGAAGCCTATACTTTATTAATTAGTTTATTTAAGTTTTTAGTTGATAAAGTGACTCATAAATAATGAAGTGACACAAATACCAGTGTACTTTAATAGCACACTTTTCTCCAAGAGGTAAAGAAGAAGTTACCCTTAGCAAAGGTGTAACGCTGTTCATTCTAAAAACTTTACCTTAACACAACGCTAATAACAACACTGAACTGCAATAATATTATTTAATAATATGTCCACACTAACACAGACTTAATCCATGAACTTCATAGAATGCACAACTGACATAACCTATAAATCAAAGAAGTAAACAAACACCAACTACGTAAAGGAAAAAATAGGCGTAAGGTTTTTTTCACAAACCTTACTGTGAACTGCAGCTCCGCAGCTTCGGCTATCTTCGGAAGGAGTCGGGAGTCGCTGCATTAAGATTGCAGCGGAAAACAACGTTGAAACTGCTATTCCCCCACCGTTCCCCTGTACCCCCTCGCCTAGGCCAAGAGGTTCGTTCTTTGAATTGAACCAAGATGCTGAAAACGACGTAGGAGAGCTGCGCGTTGTTACTCTATGTCGTATTTTAACAACTTTTCAATCTATATTGTTACATTTATGAAAAAAGTACTAAATATTTATATTTGTTAAAATATTATGTTATTAACGCAATTTGGTTGGGGGTTCACTGAACCAGTGAACCTAAGCACGAGCCGCCACTGCTGCATGTGTTACCTCACTGCGCTCCCAAAACACGAACCCAACTCACCGTTCCTGACTTCGCTGAGCACCATTAATTTAAAAAGATTAACCCTTTAATTAGTTTATGCGAATATAAAAAGATATCTTGCATGGACAGCTGTCGGTTACCAAAGGGGTAGTTACAACCATCAACCCTTTATCCATCAAGTTATCTTAATTACTCTTTTATTGTACTATTCCAAATAACTTCAACAAACTCAGCTGGGAAGTTCTATTGTGTCCGGAATCAACTTTAACTTTGCTTAACACTAAACGCAATAAAAAGTGTAAAAATGCGTTAATTTGTTTCACCTCCGTCCTCCATGTTGGATTTTCTCAGTGCGTAGCCTATTATAATATAGGTAGGCATATATAAGATATAACTCAAAAATTACTCATACGATTTTCAATATACTGATGTGTGGGCTATACTCGTGAGTGGTATTGCTCACCTTGGCTAAACGTTAAAAGATAAATCAAAACAGCAAGGGAAGAAATGTTGAAATTGGAAATATTTACAGAGACGAAGACTTAAATGTATAGCCAAAACAGCAAGGGAAGAAATGTTGAAATTGGAAATATATACAGAGACGAAGACTTAAATGTATAGCCTATAGTTTACTGTTTTGTTATAATAAACACTTAAATTGTACCACAACCTTCTACGCTATGTATTATGAGCGCAATGTTGATTTCTATTTTTCTGGTAGAAATTTATTTAGCCGTGGGAATATTAAAGGTTTCTTTATTAATGTTGATTGATTTGGCAACACTGTCGGCTTTCGTGATTATTGTTTTTGTCCTAAGGGTCTTTAAATAAAACAAGGTTAAATCATATTATGATTATTATTATTGAAAGTTCGAAAATGAACTAAATCGAAAGTCGGGTGGAGATTAGTATGATTTGACATATTTTTTGCCTAAAATTTATAGCGTTTAAATGGGTTCTTTTTGTGGTGCGACTTGATATAACCTGTCATTTCAAGCGTTTTTCATATGTGAATTTTTGTTTTGTCTGCTACCTAAAACTAGGTAGAGGCTTTCAAAATTCTATAAATACAAATTTCAACTTCAATTTACAGGAATACGGTTATGTTTGTAAAAAAGGTTAAAGTTATGTTTAGTATCTAAAATCGCAATATAAAATAGAGGATTCTATTAAAAAATTGTAAAGTTAACTGCCATATAGAAAAAAATGGCCGATGTTACAATTTAAAATGATTCGATTACAAAGCAGAACCGCTGACGTGAGTTGAGCGAATTTCCAAAATTAAGTTCATATGTTTTACGGTTTTCAACCTATACTATTTGGAAAATCTGAACAGCTGCCTGCGTGTACAAACTATATTAGAATTTGATTGCACCTCAGCCTCCTGCCACGGCTCACAGCGGTAAAACTAACTGTGCGAGTTTGCATCCTGGTATTTGGGCCTAGGATCAGAAGCTGCCCCACGTTAAGATCCTCCCCGTAAATTTGAACCGGGTATTTTTATGGTATTTTACGTTTTGATCGATTTTTGGGGAATCAGACGGGCTATAAGGCCGTGTAAAAAAATAAAATTTGCAGAATAATCTTCTATATTAGGTTTTTTTTTAAATAAATCCCCAAACAAATTTTATTCTAATACAAAAAATCTCAAAAAAATTTTTACTTCTGGTAGAAAAAAGTTGTTCTTGTTGTTGGATTTTTGGGCTAACGAACTCGTCCGAGCGAGTCGGGTTATGAAGCTATTATAGATAGGCCTACCCAAAACATGACACGTCTAAGTTAAATTTGAGAGAAAACCATCGTTGCATTTCGATTATTTGCGTCTAAAGCGTAAAATATTGTCTGTAGAAAATATTTTAGGTAAAATGTATTCGTAGACGTGAAATGCACCTGAAACCGACTGGAAAAAATCGTGGGTTTTTTCGATTACTGGCTCATATCTGATCGTAAGCCTAAAATGGGAAACGGATTGATTTAGTCGAAACTCACTGTGCGTTTTTGAAAACAGTAAAGTTTCGATATTTACACGAGATTTCTTTAATTCAGCGAAAGATTTCTTTAATTTATGCTAGTTTTCAATAAATAATTATTGTAAACTATGTTATTTAAGATTTAATTGACTACGAAATCGACATGTTTAGTAATATTATGGGGAACAGTGGTGCAGCCAAGCCAAATAATGATATCGACCGACCCCAATGCGATCGTTGTCACGGCGTATTAACAAAGACGACGCTATATAGATGCACACGTACAAGACAAAGAGAGCTTTAGAGATGCACATGTATTAACAAAACTAACACATGCTGTTCCAGCCATAATTCTATAGGATGACTATACGAAATAAGCTATTGTGCCCTATAAGGTCGGCCGGTATTTATTCTACATTGACTTGGACCAATAGGTTTTAATTAGCCGTGGCAGAGCTGAATAGGACCTACCGATGTAATTATATGCCCTCGCCCTATACAACCTTAGCGGCCCAAACCGCTATCTGGAGTAGAATATAAATAATCGTGCGCCGATTTTGGTTTTTAATAGAGTTGGACAGTTCGGGAAAGTTTAAAAAAAGGTTCGCTGAATGGTATGTCTTTGTCTAACTCGCAGTTTGTTCTACAAAATTCGGTTCTGGGTTCAACAAAAATAATGGCAGGCGTGCATTAGTTGTTCAAAATTACAACCCTCTCTTTAAAATACGTATTAAAATAACAATGACACTTTATTTCTACCATGACGAAGTCCAATACGGGATTGTATCTATAATTTTGTAAACACACAAAAGTGATTTTTTCATCTCTATTATGTAACAAAATTCCTGTCATTCACGAAAAAATGCTGGTCTTACTCCGCATGAGTCAAATTTTAGGTCACCGCTACCCCCTCCCCACCTTACCCCGATTTAAACACTTTTGACGTTGTGTTCAATAATATGTTTGCATTTGCTTCATCGACAGTGATCGAAGCGAGCACGTGGTGGAGCCACAAGTCTTTAAGCCTTTACATATATACAATTTAGCTGGTCCCTGCGGCTTCGCTCCATGATGTGATTAAATAAATAAAATGACTACCGGTTAAATACTGTTCCTTACCATTTTAAAGATTTTAGATCCGAGTTCCATTGCCCAAAAACGCACATTGAATTCTCCCAAATCGATCTATGCTTCCTTTTTAAGCCTACGTAAATTATTAGCTATGCTCCAATAAACGCTGAAAATCCCGTTTTCCGCCAGTTTTTTACTTACTCCTGAACGAACATAAAAATTACAAATCACAGGTTTTAAGGGGTATTTAATATCCATGAGTATATTTCACATTATTGCATGCTGTTTTGATATATATTTAACGGTTAAACCTGCGTATACAGTAAATTAAAACACAGACGATCTGATTAAAGTGTTAAGCTTATGTTCCAAATCAGTTGATTTATTTACATTGGTCGCGGGTGCCATGTCCGTTTCAAAATCCCTGATTTTGTCCATAATTTAAAAAAATATTTTCAATTTTTAAATAGGAACACTAAATACTCTACATGCAAATGAAAATATCGTCAAAATTGGTACAGCCTTTCCGGAGATTAGCCCGGACAAACAGACAGACTAAAAATAAAAATGCATGTTTAAGTTTTGGTAAAGTGTAAATAACCATATGAACTTCTATTTATTTCGAAATCACAGACACTTAAATTGTATTTATATAGTATACAGATAAGTTTCATAATGTACCTCAACGAACGTTGTATTGTATGTACTTAATTAATTTACAACAGTTTGACAATATAAAGCAGGTTTATTGCTCCGATTGTTCGTATTTATAATTAAGTCGAATATTAGGTTAAAAATAACAGACGGTTTTCAGATTGTAGTTTGTAAATTGTTTAGATAAAAGTTGTAACAAGTTTTCGGAGTGGTGATTTTTCCTAAAGATAAAAATACGTGTTTTCATATAGTCATAATAGGAGAGATCTAGGCCTACTCGTATTTTACACCAGGAGGCTGGCGGTATGTTTTTTTTTCACTAGCAAGCCGCTCTAAAAATATGGCTTTTGTTAGAATTAATACACCCTGCCCACAAGTTCTCTTTTTCATAAAAATATTGTAGAAAAAGTCTACCAATTTCCCCCATCGGAAGGGGTTTGGGGGGGGGGGGGGGTTGAAAGGGTAAAACACTTTTTTTATATAGCGGGTAAACGGTGGACTTTTTAAACAAACATTGAATACCAAAGTTGTAGCTTAAGAAAACACCTTTTTTTTTGAAGACCCCATATGACCTTTTAAGGGCTTTAGATTTCGTGTTATGGAAAAAAATAAGAAAAAAAGGAAAAAGATTCAAAGTCATGCTAGAAACTTAAAATTTGGTACAAAGGCTCTTTTTAGCATTAGAAGTAAAAAAAGTCACGGACTTTGGGGCCCAAGGTTGGGGTTTGTGGGTTTAAATATTGGTTTTAAAAGAGAAAAATTAGAATATAAAAAAATCGTAAAAGCAATGTTTATACAATTTTCGGGAATCGTAATTTATGCCATCACCTATATTTTCAGATGTTGGATGTTTTTTCTACCATCACCCCCCCCCCCCCCCCCCCCCCCTAACACGACTAGAATTTTGCAAAAATTTTTACAAATTGCGGTTCGAGTATTAATTGCACCCATGTAATCAGCAGTAAATTTAGTGTACAATAAAAATGAAACCAAAAGTCTAACTACGTTTTATTGAATGATTTTTAGCAATATTGAACATTTAAAATTTCGTTGGTCGAAGTTTTGATCATAATCGTCCGCACAATGAAATATATATCTTGTCTACGAAATAGTCGTACGCAGTGTGTTATTTCGGATTGGAATCTTATTTTAACTCAGGCAAAGCGGGTACTACATACAGCACGGCCTACTATTGTACAGAAATCAAACAAAACAGTTTCTTTGCATAGACTGCAGTTTCAACTTGCGCCGCTAATTCCAACGCTGTTTGCATTTGTGACATGCTTTTTATTCCGCGTTCCGTTTGAACTTTTGCTCTTTTTAAAATCCCGCTGTCACGGCGGATTTGGGCGGTTAAAAGCAGACAAAAATCAAAATGACAATTTAAACCCCGTCCGACCAACCTTTGGGGATTCGCTGGAGCGGAAGCCGAACGCTTTGATTGTGGACACTCCCCGCCCGATCCACCCCTTCCATATGAGAATTTCATCCCCGACCGTGGATTAATTAATTGTTGCTTTTCCCCGCAACCTGATCGCATCACGTCTCTCGCAGAGATTCGCTTTAACCCCGGCAAAAATGACAACTCTGTGTTTTTTTTATTTTTCAACAATATTTATTCCATTTGTATTAGAGGGGAAATGTTCGGAAATAGTGATTTTTCTCGCATAAAACTTGCCTCCGTACTGCGCTCACAAACTTTACGTCATAGTTAATTTCATCAAAACCGTATATACAGGGTGAATAAAAAGTCTGGACACGGCTTAATTTCTCGGCTTCTATCAAAAAATGAAAAACGTTTGACCTCTCATTTTAAAGTAAACTGATTTTTAGCGAATTTCCTTAAGTAAGATGAGCTATTGGTAAGACCTAAGTGGTCAATGAAATCCAAGAAAAGGATGTCCATTTTTACCGGAAGTAAATTTGTTTGCAAACCTTTCGTCTAGAATCACACTTTTTTGTATATATATATATATATATATATATATATATATATAACAAAAATTGTATATTATTCCGCACATTTTTGTTTTTTACAAGACCTTATAAGCCCGTCTGGTTCCTCCAAAAACGATCAAAACTTAAAATACCATAAAGGTACCCGGTTCAAATCCATGGGGGCAGATTTTATCTTAGAAAGCCATGAGCAACCGGGAGTCGGGTTTTCCGACGGCCGGGATGAAAACCGCGAGAGAAGCAAAGCCCTCTATAAATAAGGAGGCAGCTTTTAATTCAGTGAGAAGACCAATTTCCGAAATAGGTGGTGGAAACCGTAAAATATACAAACTTATTTTTGGAAATTCGTTCAACTTACGTCAGCATTTTAGCTGCGTGATCGAATTTTGTTAAAAGTTATTATTATTGTGATATAAAACGCGGATTAGCACTCTTTGTAACTAAGTCATATTGTAACTAAGACATAACTTTGATCTTTCTCGGTATTTTTTAAATATTTAGTAAAAATCCATTCGTATAGCTACGTTCTAATGAACATTACATAGTCCGGTATTCCACAAGGTCCATTCCTGTTTCCAACGCTGTTTCGTGCTTCAGAAACGTGCTTTTTACCTAACCCCAGGGCGTATTCCATTCCCAACACTGACCACACATGAATGATTAGAACTGTCACACTTCAGAGGACGTCCTCTCCGGTAACAGATCACTCCGCCTCGAGTCCTCCATCTCATTAACGTCCTTCCATGAACTGGAATCGTGTAAGTGAACACTTTATTCTCTCCTTTCATCCCCGCAATAAATTCGTATTAATTGAAATTCTAAGCGAACCTTGGATACGTGTAACGTCATATATCTAACGGCTTTCACACGCTCACCGGCCTGACCCGTTTGTGGTAAGGTCAAAGGCCAGATACTGACTTGAATTTAATTGATGTTTAAAGCTATGAAAAAACCTCGTATTATATAATTACTGGTGTTGGTTGTTATTATGATATTTTGAAATGACAACTCTTAACAACTGTTTCAAATGTCCGCCCGTCTATCAGGCCTTAATGCGCGATAAAGTTTCTGAGAACTGAGTTTTTTCAGTTTTTAATATTTATACGGTGTTTCTCAAGGATCCTAAATAGGACTGTTGATCTTTATTTAACTTTTTACCGAATTTGCATTGGATTCTTATGGTGAGACCTCAGGTCAGGAGTGGTCAATGAGCATCGATCTTGGTCGCCAGAACACGTTTTGGGGTGTCATTAAAATTTATATATATATGATTTGTGTTCGCACTCTAATTTACCGCATTTTAAGTCCGTTTAGATCCAAATTTGGTTTTCTCATTCATTGGAGTCATTCGGACGAGTTTATTAGCCAAAATAATCCAATAACCGGAAGCACGTTTTTTGTCTGGTTTAACCATTCTTTTAGATTTTCCATGCTTAAATGTAATTTTTTTTTCGGGGGGGGGAGGGTTTGTCTAAACAAATAAATAAAGGATATTATTCTGCACATTTCGTTTTTTTACACGTCCTTATCGATCAAAACGTAATATCATAAAAGTACCCGGTTAAAATGCACTTAAGCCGACTGCCGGGATACAAACTAGCAAAGCGCGTTTGTCTGTTGCGAGCGAAGTGAAGCAGACCATAATCCGACCCCCCAAGATCGAGGTGCACCTCTCAGAGTTTTCCTGCTGCGGCGGAACGCATGATCCGGGACTAAAGGCTGAGATAAAAACAAATATTCTACTAATATATTTCGTTCACGCAGACGGTCATTCAGCGCCTTCGTGAGTAGACCAATTCCCCAAATATTTGGTTGGAACCCTAAAACATATTAACAAACTTAAGTTTGGAAATTCGCTCAACTCACGTCAGCGATTCAGCTGCGTGATCGAGTTATTTTTATATTTGATTAGTTTTAAGAATCCGCTGTAGTGAAGTGAAATTCATGTATACCCTAGAATGGGGTTGTCTACTTATACAAATTTACTGCTGTTGTTTGACATCTAAAAATAAGAACTTATTAGGGGACCTATTTTTTTTTTTAATTGCAATGTTGAGGTTTTCTTCAAAAGTATAATTTCATCGATATCTTTATTATATTATAAATAAAGAAAGATTGGGTTCACTTTCACCGGTGTATTAAGTATTGCCATGCTATGTTTTTAAAATGAAGCCAAAAAGTGAATAAAAAGGGTTTGTGTTAATAAAATAATATTACGAAAACAATGAGGAAATATGAATTAAAAGTATAGGTCTTTTCATTATTTTCAGCTTAATATGTAATTACGGATTCGGTGTTCCTCAAGGATTAAGTATGGGACCGATGCTGTTTATTTCATTTTTTTTAATGTGCACTGCGGTGAAGTGAAACTGATGAAACCTCAAATGAAATGGTCAGCTTTAGTCGATCTACTGCTCTTATTATTCACTTCAAAGCGATAATTTATTAGAAAAATCATATAAATTAGAATATTTTGTTTGTTGACATTGTGGAAAGTTTGTTTTGTATTTCACAACAAAGTAATATTTGCAAATACAATTTCTATTCTGTTATAGTTCAGTGTATTTTTTTATAGAAAATCCCGCATAGGGGGCGGTTAAATGAGGGTTATTTTATTCAAAAGGACAGTGCACTAAACACGCATTTTGAGCAGTTTATATAATTAGTTGTTCAGATGAAGTTTATACGGTGTTCCTCAAGGATCCTGAATGGGACCGATGCTGTTTATTTCACATTTGGAAAAAATATTTGAATAGTTTTAAAGTCAGTTAAAACATATGATTTAATAAATATAGAAATGTAGTTTAAATTAAGGTATATAGAAATACAGTGCCATCCTGCACAAAATCGTACACGGAACTTTAAATGTATTTTTGTAAACTAGCATGTAGGCTTTTACTCAGCGGAATTTCTATTAACAGCTGATTTAACACTTTGAAATAATTTGTAGGTTAGGAGCAAGCCTATATAAGCAAGCTAATTTTTAACCAACATTATAACTCAAGTTACATAGTTAACTTAAATTTGATCTGAACGTTTGATATCACCCATCATCTCAGCTTTGACGTAATGGCTGATCTCACACCTTTAAAAAATATGTATTATTTGTATTTAAAAGTTAAATCCTAAAGAAACTAAAAAGCGAATTCGTTTACGATAGGTAAGCCTATAATGTAAAATGAATTCCAATTTACTATTACAAATGTATGACATTCAGAATTTTGTTTCCAGATTAAATTTATCAGTTCCCTATCAGTTTACAGTTGTGTATATTTATTACATTTGTTTTCAAATAACAATTTTACTCGCAACAGTTGGCGATCCTGGTTGCCGCGTTTCCCAGCATTACTTTCAGCTATTTTATGCGCCAATAAATATAGGCTATTTAATGCCTCTGCCCAGGCGCCCCATTATTCAAGCCGGACATTGGAAATCGTGTTACTTTTACGTTTTAATATACAAGTGTGTTCGCGCGCATCTATATTGCTTGCGAGAACTCGATCGTGGTTGTTTTCCGCTTGGGATAGAATTCTTGTAGTTTGGTACACAGCATCGACAGACTAAAGTCCCGTAACTGTGTGTTTCATCCTACCTAAACAATGTAAAATAATTCGGTCACGCAGCTGAACCGCTGACGTGAGTTGGGCGAATTTAAGTTTATGTGTTTTAAGCTTTCAATCAATTATTTGGGAAATTGGTCTACTCACGAAGGCTCTGATTAGCTGCCTACGTGTACGAAGTATATTAGTACAATTTGTGTCCACCTCCCGAGCTGCTTCATTCTGCTTTCTTGTTCGATCTTGCGGCCTCGGATTATGGACGGCTTCGCTTCGCTCGTACAGGACAAACCATTGAAGTAAATCAAATGGCAGTAACTAGGTTCAATTCCACGCGACTGTCGAGAGTAGAACGGGAAACAAATTTATACAATTTTACAAGAAAGATGGGGTACTTAATACAATAAGATATAGCTTAGTGTAGTAAACGTATTATTTAAAAGTCATTCTGTGGTCTGTATTAGTAAAATGTGGAAAGATGGCGGAAGTATAACAAACATTAGTTGGCTCGTCTCCAAGTCGACAAGATAAGACTAGATGCATGGTCATCGATGCTTTGGATGTTTCGAAAATTTTTCTACAGTTTAATTACGCAATTTCCTAACGCGTTCCGATTTTTACATAAACAGTAAATAAATACTCAGCACATTTTTTGCGTTTATTTGTAACAGATTGACTCAAAAAAGAAACGCCTTAAACGTGAACACCAATAAAACTGTTACGAGGTTCGATAATTTGTAGACGTAGCCGCGGACCAGTTTCTCTATTCTTTACAATCCATCAAAGCTAAAACCCAAACACCGTGAGAAAGCCAACGCCTGAGCGTGAACGAGACCACTCGACATTTTTGCGCTTCTAAGGTTTTCAACCAATTTCCTCTGTAAAAATACGATTGACTTTTCACAAAAGACAGGTGTGAAGAGCACCTGTATAAAATTGCCGTGTCAACCCACTCTAGTGGGGACAGGTAATGCGACAAGGGGTATCATTAGGGGTGTAAGGGGGCACTTGACTCGGGACTATTGTCAACCCAATCTGATCCTTAGGCAAACACTTCAATGACAATGTTTGAATGAGTCGTGTGAATTGAAGGTTGAATCTGCTATACGCAGCCTAATATATTTCGGTACAATTATTAACGAAAAAACCTTTTGCGCTTTTTTTATTTATTTCATAAAACATAGATGTCCTATTTTTATAGGTCTACCTTAGTATACCACCGTCACCACAGTCTACCTCCGTTTACCAGAGTCTATACTACAGTCTACCTCCGTGTACCAGAGTCTATACCACAGTCTACCTGAATCTACCACCGTCCATCACCTTCTACCTTCGTGTACAACCGTCCACCTCCGTCAAAATCAGTCTACCTCCGTGTAGCAGAGTCTATACCACAGTCTACCTGAATCTACCACCGTCGATCACCGTCTACCTTCGTGAACAACCGTTCACCACCGTCAACATCAGTCTACCTCCGTGTAGCAGAGTCTATACCACAGTCTACCTGAATCTACCACCGTCCATCACCGTCTACCTTCGTGCACAACCTTCTACCACCATCTACATCAGTCTACCTCCTTGTACCAGAGTCTATACTACAGTCTACCTCCGTGTACCAGAGTTTATACCACAGTCTAACTGGATCTACCACCCTTCATCACCTTCATACCTTCGTGTACAACCGTCAACCACCGTCAACCTCCGTCTATCTCCGTGTACTACCGTCCACCACCGTCTACATCAGTCTACCTCCGTGTACCAGAGTCTATACTACGGTCTACTTCAATCTACCACCGTTTATCAGCGTCTACCGCCATCTATTACTGTCTACCACAGTCTGACCTTCGTTCTAAGAAATATTACAATTTCTAGAAAATGGCTCTGTTGCACATGATGAACCTCCAATGTTAATCGAAAGTAGGAAGCATTCTCAACAATTCTCTCATTTTCTCACACAGGTCACTGATCCTCTTTGTGTTCCATAGAAAATCACTTAGAGAAATTCCCGTGATATGTTTTTTCATCCCTCAAAGTCTCCTCCATCCCTCTCTGTCTCTAAACCTCTTTCTACAATCCTCCGGATAGCATATTTTCTCCACGTTCTATTGCTACCGCTTCCTCGGTTTTCTTCCTTCCTTCAGCAATAGCCTCATTACTCCTCATCCATATGTACCAGACATCTGTCAGAATTTCCCCTACTCCGCCAATAAATTCCTTATTCGACCTATATCATTTACGTTATCCTCACTCATAGATCTTCCTTTTTCCTTCCAGAGACACAAGTCTCCCGGAACTTCGGCCTCTATTTACGAAGGCCAAACCGGCGACACGAGCGCATCCGCTTCGTACACTAAAAATACACAGTTTCATTTCCACCCCACCTCCGAACCATTGACTCCGAAAAGCATATTGTACACAAAGTGTTGTTTTGTTCCTAGGCAACCGAAAGTTAGGAGTTTAAAAAAAATGGAGCCCCCTCGAGTCCTGGCAGACAAAGGTTGTTGAGAATCATTATCCTGATGAAGTGCAGGACAAACAAAAGCGACGGCCGAGTCGTGTTTAAGGGCTTCTACTTGATCGGGAACTTTGAATTAGACGCCACTTTAATCGAGAGCACGATGTTTTTGAATGTCTGCCTGTCTTCTGTCACGAGTACAACGCTGTCTGTTGACGATATTGGTAAACATTTCAAATAACTGAGTGTACAGTAATTAAATTGAATACCTGTTGGACTTGACGAGTCTGGAAGGCAAAGTGTATTGGAAACTAACTTTGCTCGTGTGGTATTAATTGTGAGCAAAGGTATTATTTCGACTTGGCCGTCACAGGGTGGTAATAATTCCCACTTTTTGAAATTAAGTTTCACTATTTATATCTTAAATATTGAAAGAAAAATTACGTATTTACTTGGAGAATTAGTACATGAAATAATTTATGACACAAAAAACATAAATAAATAAGGTTCGATTTGCCCTTGTGTGTAATACTTTTTTCAGAATGTCCAGTAAGTAAAGAGCCGAACTACTTAAAATGTTTCTATGGGACAAAATAAAGAGAAAATTAAGAATAATTTTTTTCAAAAAACGTTTCGATTTCCAGATATTCGCCATTTTTATGTTTTTAAGAAAATCATTCATATCTAGAGGACGGTTTGACCGATTGAGTTCACACTTGGCATGAGATTTAACCTGACAATGATCTATTTAACCTAACAATAAAGATCACACTAGATTTTGAATCGGGCGCCATATCTAGTCATGCGTTTCAAATTGGCGCCTGTTTGAAAATTTCAAACCTAAATTACCCAAAAACCGTTAATTTTAAACAAAACAAACAAAAAAAAATTAACAAGAAACATGTTAATGTTCAAGAAACATTTTTTGAAGCAAATTTAATTCCCTATCGGATGGCGTAACTATCAACACAATCGGATGAAGGATAGCCTAGTAGTTAAGTTAAAGATAATAATAGCATACGTACCCACAATATTGTTGTGTTTACTGTGTTGGTATAGGATGCCGGGGTGAACAAATCAAGTATTACGCATAATTTGGGATTACTACTTCATTAATATTACCAACTTCAGCACCCGGCTGATAGCCCTACATTTGACCATTAAATTCGAGTTTTCTCCGATATTTATGAATCAATTATATTAAAAACGATATATCGATTGATTTGTGTTAAAATAGTCTAACAATTAGGTGACTTTGGTTTTCTAGATATTTAACGTTTAAAATTTTCAACTGCCGCCATTTTGAAACGGATTATTGCAGGAAAACAAACTTTTAAAGTAAAATGTACCATATTTAGATCAATATTCATACACAGTTTCATGATTATATCTTAATCCGTTTCTGAGATATTAAGGCATATGTACAAATCACATACAGACGGACAAACATTAAACAGATCGAGTTAGGACGCATGTTATATTGAATTATTCGCTTGTTTTTAGCTGACAAATAACCTGTAAAGTTTCGGACAGTCAAAGCTGGACACTCTGTATATATATTTAACTTCAAAGTAAAATATAAATCAAAGTAAATTATATTATAAATAAAATAGCCTACAAACATAATCAAAAACACCCAAAAACCGCCCGAGCGCCCAAAATAACCAAAAGCATTCTTGAACTGAACACGATCATTGATGCATTACAAACGGTCCGGCAATGAATTCCAAAATACATAGGGCCTACATGAGTTTATAAAAGCTCTGGAGGGAAACCACATTGCAAATTCGGCCAAATAAATGCAAAAACACCTTTATGGGAATTTCAAAAAAGGCTTCACTGTTACAATAAAAGACAAGTCAGCCTTAGCGGCGGAACATTCCCAATCTCCAGATACCGTTTCTAATTTGATAATTTCACGAGCCCATCGCAGCGCCACTCGAAACTCTTCGACAGGTGTACAATGCCACCGAGATCTGAAAATGACTTGACTGATTTCTTCGCCCCTCGTTAGCAACATCTGCTATTGTTAACATAATACGGAAGGCATTTTTAAGTATCTAAAGAGTCCCTTTCTGAACAATTTACAGGAAAAGAAAAAAAAAACTTGTAACAAAAGATCGATTTTTTTATAAATAACGTGTTTTACAAACACAAGGATGTCCTCATACCTGGGCCTGGAGGGATGGCTTACAATAGCAGGGTTTCGTACGAGCTGCTTCCATTATTTCGTTGTGGTTGAAGGTGATACTAATTTGTCGTACCTTTTCATATTTTTCAGCCCAAAGTACTTGAAAATTTAAACTATAAATTTAAAACGTAAATATGATCTGAGTCTGTTACAGTATAAACCTCCCGTTGGTAAGTCTTTTATCGCTGAAAGTAGCCAACAATTATTACAACTAATTCACATTTTAAATATTTGTTATTGAGTTTTAAGGCTCTGCACACCAAAAGATAAAGAAAACAAGAGACTCAGAGCTTCACTCTATAGCGTAATCGAAACAGTGGAGTTTCTTGCAGCTAAGCGCTTTGACATTGCCTCATTTAAAACCATTTTATAAATCTATCTTTTTTAATTGCGTAGTGAGAAAAAAACAAAACATTCTTTATAAACTGGCCTGACTTGCGATTTACTTTTAATTATTCATTTTGTATTGAGTATGGGGGAAAATATGAAACATGGTACGTAAAAAATGTCAGTTATATATAACAAATGAACGGAATTTAATTAATGTATAAAGCAAAACTGATGCGGATTGTGATTGTGGTTAAAATTGAGACCTTGCGAACAATTTTACGATAGTAAATAAATGAAATAAATAGTTTTAAATTTAACTTCGACCTATCGGGATAAAAGTCAAAGATGGCCGCCACTACAGCAGACTCTTAAATGAAAGTACGAAATTATACTGCGTTACTAAAATGAAGGTATTAAAAGAATTCATTCATGTTTTATAAACACTAAGTTATTGAAAAAAATAATTATTACAGACGTTTTCCCTTCCTGAATTCCTAATATGGATGTACCGTTGCACCGGTCTCACTTGCTCCGTAACGTCCTGACGGTAAATCATATCCATGTTAAAATTAATCATTAATTCCAATGTTAAAAAAAGAATCTCTGTTCATGTATGATGTTTTGCAGTAAGATTGAATGAAACAATGTCAATGTTAGTGCTCAGCACGTCGGTAAAATTTCATCAGAATCGGATAAGAATAATCAAATTTTAAGTTCATTGAAGTAATTAATCAAAAAATATAGCACAGATTATTCAAAGGAAACCTTTGATCTTGAAACGTTCTCATCGCTGATTGGTTTAATTCTTTATTAGTCCGGTAAGTGAAACCCTTCTAAACCACTAACCATTTCGAACGTGTAATCCAAATTCCACCGTGTTCATGTCAACCGCATGCCGCCATTATGAGAACAAATACGCCGAAGTTGTTAACCAAGACGGTCTCCAATAGAAGACCACTCCTTAGTCTCAAGTTGCATTAGCACCTAGCTGTAAAACCACACCGGCTTGATTAAGCGATGGACTCTACAGGTAGTGTGATAAAGACGGACAACAAAAACAGAAAATGGTCAGCTGGATTACGGAGTCGGAAGCGTCAGTTGGGGCGGAGCGGGTGAACGTTGTCGAAATTTCTCATTTTATTTGGTTAATTTAAAACTTAACAACAGTTACTTACGGTTGAGTCAGCTGTTTACACCAGCTGATTGCACTGTCCCAGCTTGTTTCTGTTCACGTGCGGTTTTACCAATGTTTGAATCTGTGAAGCAGTATAAACTTCGAGATTATCATGTTGTAATCTGATACCTACACAGGGTGTTTCAGAAGAAAACTGCCATACTTCACACGCGTATTCCTCCTATAAAAATAATGAAAAGTTCATGTAAATTGTGCAAAAACAGTTCAGGAGCCTCGTTAGGGGTTACGGTTCCTGTAATTTGTGAACGTGACTTCGCTCCAAAAAGTGAATTGTGATTTAAACCCTACTAAAATTATTGGGTCAAAAAATAATGGCCCCTCCAGTAGTTAACGAGAAAATTGGTTTGAAACACAAAAGATATTGGTCGAAAAACATACAACAAAGAAACATGTAAAACACGATTTGTAGAGATTTTAATTTTGTAAAATTCGATACCAATAACAACTTAATAAATGTTTCAAATCCGGTTTTATTGAACAATCAAACACAACTACGAAGTCTGAAGTGCCTCTGTCCTAATAATCGTCATCTCCGTGAAAATGTCAGAGTATACAATAATACGTTTGCATTTGCTTTTCTGCTAGTCGCCTCAATGGTTAGTGGATGAAACAAGCAGATATGAGTGCAGCACCTGTGTTTTTCATCAAAATAATAACTCTTATCCTTAATTTTGTATTTTTGATAATATTTTGCCAATCAAAATCTAACACATTAGGAAATGACACTTGTTTGTTAAACGCTAAATTTTATTTTAATTTTATATTTCTACACATTCAGTCCAAAACATATGATGTTCCAAGACTTGTGGTCGGCAATTTCGAAATGGTACTTTTCCGTCCCCCTGTTCACATGATTTGTTCAAAGTGTATTAGTCAGCAAAACTATTTTAGACTTGGTAAAAAACCCTCCCGAGATCATCTGTTTCATTGAGTAGTAAAAAAAGTCCTATAGGGCAAAATGAATCTGCAGAAATAGGTATCCGTAGGGTTATAACTTAAAACCAAAATACCCCAAAAAATAAGATAACCATGAAATAAAAATTATGCCTACATTTCATAATTTCTTCATTGAAAGTACAAAATTTTCTTTCGTTTAAAACAAACCGAACGAAACTCGGCCAGCTAAATCTCCAGAAATAGGTATCAATAAAGTTGTAACCTAAAACCATAAACCCCTAAAAAGTGCAATTATAAAATTCGTAATATAACATTGAAATAAAAATTAGGCCTACATTTCATAATTTCGTTAGTAAAATTAAAATGTTTTCTTTAATTTAAAACAAACCAACCGAAAGTCGGCTTGCTAGATCTCCAGAAAAAGGTATTGATAGGGTTGCATCTTAAAACCAAAAAACCCCTAAAAATGTACTTATATATATAACGATGTAATTAAAATAACATTTCATAATTTTTTGATAATAATAACAATATTAAAACATTTTTTTAAACAAACTGTACGACAATCGCTCCAATATATTTCCAGAAATAGGTATAAATAGAGCTATAAGCTAAAATAAATAAAAAAATAAAAATATTGCTCTTATAAAATAATAAACCGATAAAATAAAAATGACATTTATTTCACAGTTTTTTTTTAAATATTGACAAAATGTTTTTCATTTAAGAAAATTTCTATCAAACATTTTTATCAATAGGTTTTATCAAACGTTTATGGCTATGTAGAATTATACGTATTATATAAGTAAGATACCATTTCTACATTTAAAATAACAAAGTTACCGCATTTTTAAGGCAGAGGATACACAATTATTGTGTAATGCAACCGTTGATCGTCCGGGCCGGAAGAATTATTGCAAACTCAAATAGTGCTTCCACAATACCTAACTTTATTACCATTAAATAACAGTACATCCATTATGAAACAACACGTAAACATGTTTCCAATATTGTATACTAGCGGTTGTTTGTAAATTACATTTCGGTCTTCCAGGCCGGACGTCTTAAAAACTTGAAATTTTGTTTCCACAATCATTTATACTTATAAAATAAAACCGGAGACAATCTTCCCGGTCCTGATTTATCGACCGGTTGATATAATTCCGTCGTCGCGGGCATAAATCACACTCCTATCGGAGAAAGTTCGAGCCCGGAATCCGACGAAAGTCTCCCCAAAACTTTATCCCGGAGTTTATCAAGCCGCAAGCCAATTGTGCGACCTACCAGATAAGACGCATAAATCATTGCCAAGCTCCCTCTTTATTTTATATAATAGGGGTAGTGACATCATTTTCTTCACACCCCATGTAGAAGGGGTTCCGACGGCCCTTAAACGACGGCCCTGGAGAGTCATTTTAATATGTCACAACTCTATTCTTATTATTTTTGCCTCGCGAGGTAATTCTTCGAGTAGGGTTGGGAAGACGTTTATCATAATATTAGAAAACAATTTCATTTCTCGCGACTCGAAGCTTGATTAAACTGGTTTAGTATCAAATTACAGTTTAGACGTAAATTATAGGCTCACATTTTTCAAAAATTGGTAGTGGGTGTACGCTGTAGTAACAGAATCGTCATAGCGACGCCATGTATGTATATACGTGTGTTGCAGACTGACAGTTCTTTTTCAATCACTTTTGACAATCAAACACATTATTAGTTCAGGCAAATCCCCGTACATGAAAAGTTAAAAAAGAAAAAAAATCTTTCAACAATTTTTGTGATGAATAAGTCTTTTAAATTCGATTTAACTTTTATCTAACATTTCCAATTTTTAGTCGTAGGACATGTAATTTTAAAATCGTACAAAATATATCTTGCAAATTCCCAGACGTAAACATTTTACCGAACGAATTTTGGTTGGCCTAGGATCGTTCGAGAGATAATACGGTAATACTCAGATCAGTGAGTACAGTACTTTTTGAACACATGTAGGCGGCATTTGTCAGAAGTCTGTGCATATTATTTAACGAAAAACAAAATGGCGTTATCGCCTGTCGCAAGTCACACTCCGCGAAATCTATGTTTATTTTCTTAATTGTACAGCACAAAAGTTGAGACTAAAACAAAAATATTATATGTTATTTCTCAAAGGTGTTTTTTTGTTGCTAAGCGATATTTCCCTTAATTCTTCATCAAAACTTATTATTCAAGCATCATTTTAAATAATGAATTCATTTTTCCAGTATCCAGGTCACTAATATATATAATAAAGTACAATACCTTTTATTTTCCGTCAGTGAACCTCTTTGTTTAAAACTTTTGACGCGTTTCGAGAATGTATCTCATCATTAGAAAGTCCCTCTATACATGGAGGTCGTCAAAAAGTTAAATAGACATACACAAACACACAACACATTTAAAAAACACAGTAAGTAGATGCGCATCTTACGACTCCCGGATATCGACTCAACGACGCCGACAATCTTTAAACAAGTTTTAAACAAAGAGGTTCACTGACGGTAAATAAAAGGTATTGTACTTTATTATATCATTTTAAAGCTTATGTTCCCCTCTATTGACGATATATAAACAGCTTAAAATTCATGTTTCGTTACAAAAATTGATTAAAAAAACTTTTATATTATACTTCATGTGGTTCCTAATGAAAGGTGCCATCTATTTAAAATCTGTTTAACTAACATAACAGCTGTTAGGTTGTTTACATTCTATATGCAAGTACAATCTATCACACAAATCAATCAAATTAAGCCAACGTAAGTAAACGTAATTTACTTAATTAAATCAATGTACTAAATCAGGTAAGTACTCCTAACGAGTCAGCTAGTCGTCACAATTAGACGCATGTGTTTGTCACAAAACGGCGGCCTATACAAAGCCTTACAAAGGAAACCAACAGCATTCGTGGTTCATTAACCGACACTACGTTTAAATACATCCTACACAGCGTGCATTATATTACAAAATCATTACCGACATATATGAAAAATACACCGAGTCACAATAGAGTTGCAGGATATTGTTGTTAGGAGTGGGGAGCGGGTCAATTTGGTATTATTGGCATAACCGGGGTTGCCACCAGCACCAGCGAGGAGTGCTAATAAGCTGCAGTTGCCATAGCAACCGGCTACAGTAATTACTAAACAAACCTATCATAATTCCCTTTACACAGTTTGTCATTGCAAATATTTGATTTACAATCGGGGATCCGTTGTTTTAACGTTACGAAATGGAATCATAAACGCTCCCGTAACTCCGGTTCCCCGAACTGTAATTCTGTTGTATTCATTTTGCCGCTTTAACGGATTAAATTCGTGATAGCGTTCGCACTATTTTGATGAAAATTGTACTTAAAAGCAATACAGTTTGAAATGTGGCCCGTTAAAAAAAATGTGTATACATTTTGGAAAATATAGCATCAAAAAGTCTTAATAAGGATTGACATGATTTAGTTTGACGACACTTCGTTATAGTGATGTAAGGTCACTGCCTGAAAAAATAATTTAACGGTAGACTAATAATGAAGACTGTAGAGCGAAACGCCAGCAACAAGGCTCGAACCTGTGTTGAAGGTTGCGAAATAGAAAATTGTAGGCGACGCTTTGTAACGACTGATTGCGCCACGGAGCAACGCTTTCTAACGCTTTCAGAAAAATATAAAATCTATTTCTCACTTTTTGGTACCCTTCAAAAAAACTGCAAAGGATCTGCGGTTTATCAATTTTATACGGATGTACTTTGACGTAGCTATAAAACCTACTAGCCCACAAGTGTTCAATAACCATATAATTTGTGGTGTGGGAGTACCTAAAACATAATTCGATCACGCAGCTGAACCGTTCACGTGATTTTCCAAAATTAAGTTTATAAATGTTTTAGGATTTCAACCAACTATTTCGGAAATTGGTCTACTCACGAAGGCTGCCTGCTTGTACTAAATATATTAGTACAATTTGTTTGTACTTTATCCTCCAGCCCCTGCTCCCGTTGCTTCGATCCGATCACAGTTTTCTCCTCGCGACCTTGCGGTGTCGGATTATGGACTGCTTAGCTTCGCTCGCAGCGGAAAATTAACAAAGCGTTAGTTACAATTAATATTTTGTAATCACATTGTAAAAGGAATCTTTTAAAGTTGGAAAAGAATTATAGTTATAAGCGGTGCGTTTTTCTTTGATTATTTCATCCACAATTTTCCGTTTTCGCTCATTTTACTGACGATAGCTTAGACAAGATTTAGATATTCCAAAAATGTGTGCGATCGTGGGATCCCCGTCAGGAACGAAGTTCATCACACCTTAAATAATTGCGGAGATGACTTAATTAATAATAATTAATTCATAATTAATAATTAACGATTCATCACACAATCATCGAGCCTTAAATAATTGCGGGAATGCAACTGTGTCTTAAATAATTTCGGAAATGCTACGTAGCCTTAAATATTTTTGTAGAATCGATTAAGCCTTAAATAATTGCGGAGATGCAACGGAGCCTTAAATAGTTGTGGAGATCTGATAGAATCTTAAATAATTGCGAAGATGCGATGAAGCCTTACATAATTGCTGGGATGCGACTGTGTCCTAATAATTACGGGAATGCAATTGTGTCTCAAATAATTGCGGAGATGCTACGTAGCCTTAAATATTTGTGGAGATGCGACTGTGCCTTAAATAAATGCGGCAATGAAACTGTGTCTTAAATAATTGCGGAGATGGGGCGTAGCCCTAAATATTTACGGAGATGCGACGGAACCTTAAATAATTGCGGAGATCCGACGGAGCTTTAAAAGCAGTGTGTCCGTGCGATGACGGTGACGGTGACACATGTTTCTTGAACGTATTTACATTCATTACCATCGCAACCAATTCGGTAACGGTTTTTCGAAAACCAAAAACGGATTTGACCATAGTTTCTTTCGTCAAATTTTACATTTAAATCATGTATCTTACAAGTACCATCCCATTAAAAAAATTAAGTTAGTTGTAAGATGTCGGAAAAAATGTCAAACGGACAAAAATGTCAAACTCACAACAAAGTGGTTCTTGTATGGTTCTTGCATCTCATAAGACTTGTGGATTTTGAGGTATTATCCGTTTCCAGACTTTTAAAACACCCTGCATATATATCCTTTATGTGATAGATATGGCACTAGTTATATGAAATAAAGAATTCAATAATGACAGGCATATACAATATGAAGTAATAAGAGTAATTTTAAAGAGCTTTATATATACCTTAGTAAAAGAATCTAACAAATCTTTTTAGTCTTATAAATTTTGTAAGGTCTATAACATTAAATTATTTTCAGAGTTGGTCTTTGGTCTTTTTAGTAACCAGAGTAAAGCTAAATTTGATTGCCGTCTCCTTACATACCCATGTTAAAATGTCCGCACCTATTCTAAACGACAGTCGGGCTTTTTGTCCTCCACCCGAAAACCATTTAACCAATGCTCATGACCATCTGAGGACCCGGACTCTTTGTCCGCACATCTTAAAAGGTTTCAGATTAAACCATACATTCAATTTTATGGTTTTGAAACGGTAATACGCAATTGTGGCGTATTATAACTTCTGAACAAGATAAATGTCGGTGAACTCAGCTGATTAACGAACAGCTGTTGTTTATTAATAACCATTACTACCTAAAAGGGGACGCAAAATAGCCGAATAAGTAGCTAATAGGGAATAAATCAGCTGTTTAGTACAATTCTCCAAGTCAGCTGTAAATCAATTCCTTCCCATATTTCCGTAAGCAGTAGCGGATTTCTAAAGCGAATTCCCATACAAATCAACCACATTGGAAATCATAAATCAACAACTTACCCATTACAGTAGACGCGGCTTGATGGATCCAACTCTCCGACAATCGCTTCATCTTTGACACCCCGTGGTCGAACCGTTGGCGACGGTCCAGAAAAGATCCTGCAATTATAAAACAATGTCGTATATTTATCGGACGTTTAATAATTTAATACGTACACGCGATAATGGAAAAGTACGGTGATCAAAGTGGGTGATGAACATGTACCGAGTGATATTGTCCGAGTAAAGTACGGTGGTCAGAGTGCGTTATGAAACATTTTGTGTTATTTAGAACTATTGCGTGCTTCGCACGTGACTGACGTGCTAGCTTCGTTCTCAATATATTTGGTTCTCTCTTAACTTTAATGCCGCCAAGAGAAGCTATGGTGGTTGTTAGAATGAAAGAGAGAGAGAAAATTTTGTACAAATAACTATATATATTTGATTTTTGTAGTTAAGGATGTGGAATACTACTATAGCCCAGGCAACAGGGACTTTTAGCTGGAAAAAATGTTGGAGAGATGAAACTTGGTAGTAAATTTCGACGTCCTAAAAAACATACTATGTTTGCGACCCCACCCCTTTAAGCTTACGCCACCATCTTGGAAAATGGTGGCCAATTTCAGTTTGGTGTGTCCTAGAAAAAATAACTTCGTATAAAAATGATAGTGGATTAAATTCTGTGAAACGTTTTTTCAAAACTTTGTTTGCGAAATAAATAGTTTTAGAGTTAAGTGACATCAAATGTGTTGTGTATTTATAAATACTGCATGAATGCGCTATTATCACCTGAAATTGATGTTGTTATTGTTGAATTATTCATTATAATAATAATCATTATTATTATTGTTATATTATCGACCTATTATTTGTTTTGAAATAATCATTATTATTTTTCATTGTATTAGTTTCCACACCACACGTGAGGTAAAGTGATGGCGCGTTTTTTTATTATGGTTTTCCCATGATACCTAATCCACATTTTGGAAAGACGTGAAATAATATGATCCATAGATAAAGCACTTCCAGGAGTCAAGCATTAATACCTCCCATGGCATGAAATGTGTGTAAACCATCTATAGTTCGAGTATTGAAATCTGCATTATCAAAAACTCCTCCGGGTCAATTTCGATTCCTGATCACATGAAAAAAGTACTTCAAGAAGTACTGCTTCACTATAAGATGCACAAAACCCAAGAGAGGATAAAACGTCCAAAACCTGTCTGGATCCAAATTCCTTGTATAAGAATGCAGCCGTTCCAATTTGACAAAAATGACCTAGGTCGTGCTGCAGCAATTAAAGAATGAGACAAAGCAACACACTTGGTTTTCCTTTTCTCTAGAAAACCACGTTTGTTTTTTTTAAATAACATTTTGAAAAAAAGTATGCAAAGTTTCAGGGACAACGGTTTTAACATCTTGAAAGAAATTGTCTGTAGGTGGGTAATGTGATGTTTCATATACCTGGTCGTGAATGTCCTCTATCATTGCAACAAATGTCCTCTCATTGAATGTCCTCTATAATTGCTACAGCTCGAACAATACGTAAACGCTCTTCCTTCAGATCCGATTTCGTATTTTCCTAAAATTTGTCGCTCAGAACTTTGAATACCTTGTTTCGAAAACAGACAACTGGTGATTTGTTCGATGTTACTGCTTTAACAATATTATCCATAGCTAATGCAAGACAGAGATAGAAATAGACACAACCGTCCTCAATAATAATTCTAATTGCGTCATGCATTGTAATTTCACCATAAATATTTAAATAGTCAATAATAAAGATTTTAAAAAGATTTTGATATTACCAACTAAAGGAAACAGTATTTTATGTAACACCAGATGTTTGACTTATATTACAGTAAGCATTTTGTTTGCTTTTACATAATCTAAAAAACTGTTACATGTGAAGAAAAATTACCTGATTATAAATTTACCAAATTGGTTGCAAATAAAAGCGATTTGGTTCTTTGAAGGCCTAACCTAAAATCATGTTAAGTTTTTTATCTGAATGAGATGTTTTATTTATTTATGTAACAACAGATGTTTGAATTTAATAATAATACAGTAATCATTTTCCGTTGATTTTTGTTTGTATTTGCTTTTAGTTTGTTAATCTGACCTAAAAAAGCTTACGTGTTGGTTGTGAAGAATACTGATTCTAAATTTGCTACGTTGGTTGCTATGGTAATGAATGTAAAGAAACACGTGTTGATGAGCTTTTAATCCGCACAGCTGTTTTATCAGAATCTTTACTATTTTTACGCTTAAAAATAATTTTTTTGCAAAATCCTTTCTTAGCGTGCGTCTACAACCCCATAAGAGTATACACCTTTAAATTTTCTTATTTGTATCTTGAGTAGTTTTTGCCCTGCGTCAGTCAGTCATTCAGTTAGGACAAAGCCTCTTATATATATATAGTCTAGCTGGCCCGATACGGCTTTGCACGGATAGACAAATCAAAGTTAAATGTATATTAACAAAATATATATATCAATAAATATAAATTACACTATGTATTTCTTATGAGGATTTTTAGCAACTTAGAACCCCAAACCTCCCCTAAAATTTCGTGTGTGCACCTAGGGCCCTAGAGGAAGCTACATACCAAATTTCATTCCAATCCGTTCAGTAATTTCTGAGAAATCGTGATTAGTGAGTCAGTGGATTTGGCTGGTATATAAAAATATATAGATGTTAAAAATTAAAGTTGTCAGCTTCCTTTTACTAAAGTACTTTGCTAAAAAAAACTTACTAATATTTTAGTACTGTTTTAGCGCGTATACAGAACCTCCATGATTCGAAGGTGAAACCAAACACAGATCTGACATGGTGGAAACAGAGCATTTTAATTACCTTCATTTCCAGCCTACTATCTGTACACCCATTACGTACATTAAGGTGTAATAATTGTTATTTCCTATCCAACAGTTCACAGTGTGTAAAACAAATTTGTAATTACATTATGTACATGTGTTACAGGCGATCAGGTGTACTGTTCCCGGATGTACCTGCGAGTGTTTTACTCCTGGCAAAATGCACATCCGGTATTGTGAGTCCTGCAGTCATGGATGGGTGCCTCATGGTAAGTCTAAATGCAGTATGCACATGCGTTCGTGGGCGTTTCTAGTTTAATACAAATAGGGAAATTTATACAGTGTGCCAAAAAGTATCGGAATGGCTGGATTTCTTGTCTTCTAACAAAGGGAGACAGATGTTTAACCTCTTATTTAAAAGGGTTGTATACTTTAAATCTGATGGTTTTCAAATTTTGATAGCATGAGCCATTTTCCCAATATGATGGCAGCCAACTTAAAAAATTGTATATTACGTTATTAGGATTTTTTACGTAGTTTTGAGGGGAGAAGTTTGGTAGACAGCATTAATGCATTTTAAATGTGAGTTCCGAGAATATGTATGTTCCAGTATAATAAAAACTATTAATGGTATTGTTTTCAAAACTTTACTGTATATTTTCAACCTTTTCAAGTAAGGTCCTGTACCAGATTTAAAACTATACCGGGTGTTAGTGAACTCTCTTTAAAATTTTTTTAGATATGTTCCTTGGGGCAAACAAAAAAAACATATACATTTCTCTAAAATTCCTAGATTTCTGTCTGTCGATCTGTATGTGTTTAAAAAAATGGTTTTATAACACAAGATCTATTTAAGTTAGAAACTTGAAACTAGGTATAAATGTATTAGTAAGTGAAATAACTGTTTAAAACTTCTTTGCTGTTACTAAAGCCATTTCAAAATGGCGCCCGTTTAAAAATTTCAAAACTGAATTACTAAAAAAACAGTACATTTTAACCAAAAAATTCAAAACACCTTTTTTGTAGCCCTTTTTATTCCCTATCGGATGGTGTAACTGTCAAAACAATCGGATGAAGGATAATACTATGTTATGTATAGTAATTGGTTTGTTCAACCCGGCATCATACACTATACCAACACAGTAAATAAATACTACAATATTGTATGTACATTTTCTGTCATTATCTTTAACTTTGCTATTATCCTTTTTTTTAGACGGAATTTTAGACAAATGTTTATATCGTGTTTTTTGTTTGTCTTGACCAACGGAACATAATCTACAATTTTTTTAAGAGAGTTCACTAACACCAGGTATATCAAAAACTGTTTAAATTAAAAATGTTTATTTTTGTAAAACGAATGAACATCTTTTTTTAAACAAAGAAATATTTTTTATCTGAAGAAATACAAGAGATATACGCATGATTATGCTACAGCCAGGGGGACAGTCAGGGGAAACTACAATACAAATAGCAACTTTCTACGACATCTTGAAAGAGAGATACAGGTAAACAGTGTCAGGAAAATGTGATTTGTTTACCTTGAAAATTGTCCAGTACTATATTAATTGGATTTGGAATATTCTACATCTTCTCTTTGTTCTTAAATATTTTGTCTTTATTTTTATATAGAATACAACATGATCATCGTACCTTTCTTATATAACTTTATGTTGGCACGCTGCAAAAAAACTTGATGCAAAAACATATCCGAGTGAAATTAAGCAAGAAAAAATATTTGTATAATAAGTAAATAATGAGCTGGACTTGTGAGAACAATATAGATGAAATAAAACAATAACACAAAATCTCACAACAAATACGTTTAATAAATCAAACGCTTTTCAACGACAAAGTCGCCATCCTCAGTGATAAAGCTACAAAAGCCAAACTATAACTCACTTAGTTATAGTTAGGTTATAGTTTGGCTTTTGTAGCTTTATCACTGAGGATGGCGACTTTGTCGTTGGAACGCGTTTGATTTATTAAACGTATTTGTTGTGAGATTTTGTGTTATTGTTTTATTTTAACTATTTGTATAATATATATCTTGTCATATGTACAAATTTACAGACAAGAATAGAGATTTGTATTCAGAAAAAAATGTGTACTTTTTTACCGACCTTCTCCCCTTTTAAGATTTGGTACGTGGGCCTACGTTGGTTTCCTAAATCACTCAGACGAGTTTGTTACCAAAAAATCCAACAACCGGAAGCAACAGTTTTAAAGATTTGTCCTATTAGAATAAAACTTATTTTGGGTTTTATCTAATAAAATAAACATAGCAGATTATTCTACACACTTTTTTTTTACATGACAACACGAAAAATACCATAAAGTACCCGGGTAAAATCCATGTGGAGGAATTTATCGTGGGGGGCATCTTCTTATCCGAGTCGAGTTTCAGGCAAAGCGATTTTTCCGCTGCGAACGACGCAACGAGTAAGCGGGGCTGGAGGCTGAGGTGCAAACAAATTCTACTGATGTATTTCGTACCAGCAGGCAACTATTCAGCGCCTTCGTGAGTAAACCAATGTCCCATATAGTTGGTTGAAACTCTAAATCATGTAAACTTAATTTTGAAAATTCGCTCAACCCACGTCAGTGGTTCAACTGCTCGATCGAATTATTTCAAAACTATAATTTACATATATTTAGTTGCCGCTAAAACAAAAACATTTCTTAAAACAATCGCCACCCTACAAGAAAGAATACACTCGACTCCTTTCCTTTAAAAGCTGCAACAAATAATTGAGGGGAGGTCAAGATCACATAACCGAAGTGCCCATAAAGATCAGCCTCTGGTGTCCCAGGAGTGCAATCCATGCAAATCCAAAGAGCGGTGCATAAAACAACGACCCTAATCTGACAGTCAAAATAGCTAATCCGAAGGGAGTGGGGGATGACCAATCACTAAAAGGGGAGAATATACTGCGTTTTGGTAATTGCGAAGTTTAGACTTACCTTGACTCGAAGGCTTAACGCAACAATGACTGTATTTAATTGGCGTTGGTAAATGGTAATAAATGGTAGAATATTTGTAACTTGTACGAATCCGTTACGACCAATTACTGTTTTATATCATGTCTGTGTACATCCGAACGTGAGTAACAAAATAGTATAGCGCATGCAGATGGTTATATTGTTTGATATATTCGTTAGCTTTTAACAGCTGATTTCGTTCATCAGTTGTAACACTTCAACAACTATGTGAGCCATTTAAGGATGTGTTTACAACTGTGGGTCAAGTTTTGCGGTGTTATTATAGGAATAAAAATGTGTGCGGTCGTGGGACCCCCGTCAGTAACGAAGTTCATCACGCCTTTTCTTCAAATCCTAATGTAATTTAATATGGATATCCATAAATTATGTGTGTATGTTGCCGTAAAGGCAGGTAAAATAAATTAAACATACACACAATGAATTTAGGTTAGGCCTAGACTGATGTACCAACATTTTATTTTTATTGAATGCATTTACAATGAATGGTCATTTAACGTTGTTTACCATCCTAGCTTTGAGGTTATAATTAATTCTACACCTTCATTATAATAACATTAAACTTATGGAAACAGTAATACTTGTATCGAAATATAAATTTATACTAACTTACTTTTCTAAGTTTGTATTACACATACTTTCCATTTCTTGAATCTACATTACAAAATTGCAAGTCATATAATTGAACTCACTTTTAATTGTTAATAAACAGCGCTTGGCGATAATATCCGAACTACGCCGGACAGAACCGAAAGTCTCCTACCTTAAATTGATGGACCAAAACTCATGTTTCTTGAATGTATTTACATTCGTTACCATGGCGTAGCAAGCAATTCGATACGCGTTACATTTTTTATTTGTCAACTCCTACCGAGCTGTTGGTCAGAATTATTGATATTTTAATAGAATCATACAATTTGTGCTTATGTTAGTTTACCAATATGGGCCTACCGACGATGAAAACTTGCGAGAATTTTAAAGTTGATAATAATACAGTTTGGCTAAATAATTATATTTTTGAGGTTAAAATCGTTGATGACTGTAATATATGACTTTCGTTTTGTGTTCCAAAATTTATTTCAGATCTGTTAGTAAGATTTTTAATGCGACACTTTTTCTGTCATCTCTACTTCCTGATGCAGAACTTTTACTAAACTTTAAGGAAATTGAAACAATTCAACAATGCGCATGGGCTGTACTCATTATTCCGCCGTGAAGTAACAGGTGATACATAGGTCTACTTGTTATCTATTAATTGTAGGCTCTGTACATTTACCAAATTGAAAATATATAACGACATCGACCCAGCCAGATATAGTTTGTTGTTTGTAGGCCTAAGTTGTTTCTTCTGAAGAACAAAGTAAACAAAAAGTGTAGAAAAAAGATATTATATATTTTTAACGAATTCTAACCTCAAAACGGATCATACAGCCAACATATTAGTTCTATAACAGTTTGAAAATAACTGTACTTGTTCAACGTAATAACTAAAAATGTAATAGACTACAATGATATCTATACTAATATTATAAAGAGGTACAATTTGTTTGTTTGTATGTAGGGGGCAATCTCTGGAACTACTGAACCGATTGAAAAAATAGTTTTACTAATAAAAGGCTACACTATCCCTGAGTAACATAGGCTATATTTCATTCTGATAAAATCATTATTTATTTCGATATTTGTAAATTTAATCGGAAAAAATCTTAGGTTAGTCCTAGGCTGATGAACCAACACATTTACATGAATTGGTATTTACATGTATTACCGTAGCAACCAACTGAATAAAATAACAAATAAAACAGTAGTTTGCTCCAATATTTCCATTGACAGCTGATTTTCAGGGTTAGGTTTATATTAAAGTGTAGACCTCACCCTTGCTAGTTTGTTCTTTTAACATTTATTACAACTGCTGTTATAAAATATTCGAAATAATTTGATTTGAACATTTAACACTATTTACCATCTTAGCTTTGGGGTTATTATTAATCCTACACTTTTATTATAAAGAAAACATAACATGATTAAGTGTATAAAAGGTTCCAACGGGGTTGGCGTGCGGGGCACGCTGGGATTTCCCCTAGTCCTTTATAATTGTACACATTTATCGAGTTAAAAATCTCCTCATCATAGTTATGCCTAGATAAAGTTATTTTTTTATGTAGGCTAACCTATATCTAATTAATTTACAATAATTGATTGCTTCTGACGATAATTTTACATTTATACGCACACAAAAGACTTAAGTATAAGGAAACCTGTTTTGGATGTAAAAAAATGTTAAACACAAATCACTTAATTATTCTCAAACAAAGAAATCCAGCAACCAACCGAGTGTCTCTAAATCTTAACACATTCCAACATTCTTAGTACGAATTCAAAAGGAAATTGAAAAATTTTAGGCAACGGAAAGTAGAAAGATGAACATTTGGGAATAACTTTGGTTGATTACTACTTTTACAAACTTTAAGACCACCACCTCCCTCCGGAAGGGTCCTGTGGGAGGGGGGGGGGCAACAAAAATTTTAAATGTAAACATACGGTTTGTGACACATCACTTTTTCCTTACTTAAATCATAAACATTTAGATACAAAATATGGTACAAGAGCACTATCGAAAATGGCGGACTAAAAAATTTTCTTCAAAAATATTGGACCCTTTCGCAAATTTTAAATAGAAAGATTAAACTTTGGCAATGTCTTTGGATGATTAATAACTACTTTTACAAACTTTCAATACCCCCCCCCTCCCCCTCTTTTTATCAACATAATGAATGTTCCAACTAAACAAAACAAGTTATTTTCCTCCTTGGGGGAAGGGGGTTGGTGTTGAACGCTTGTGAAAGTGCGAACTATTAATCGGAAGACTTTTCAAAGTCCCTTTTCTATTTCTCTAAAGACAAGATCGCTGTATATTTTAAGCTATTAAAAAATTGGGTGAGAGGTCCAGTATTTTTGAAAAACAAAGTTTTCGGCCGCCATTTTGGATAGGGTTGTCGTACCTTACTTTGCTCTGTTTCAAAATGTTTGTGATTTAAGGACATTCCCAAATTTGTATCTTTCTACTTTCCGGAAGAAGTCTACAAGTTGTCTAAAAGTTACGGAAGTAGTACCACAATTTTGTAACACCTGGTATACATTTTTCATTATTATAATTTGCCTGTGATTTTTCACGGAGCTTACTACTTATTACATAGTTGATAACAAAATTTCCTGTTACGTGATAATTCAAACGGTGGTTTAGGTTCAAAATTAAGAAAATAGGTTCCCATAAAAACACATTATGTGCAGAAAGAAACTGAGAAACTTTCAGGACGTGCTCTCCTAGTGAAAATAAAGAAAAAAGTGAATATAAACACAGGTTCGGAAATGCTTCGTTTTCCAATTACCCACTATTTCGTTATTTCTTACAAAATATTTAATATTATTAAACGCAAACTTTGGATCCATATCTGGTATGACACCTTTCACCCAAGTAGGCTACAAAAAATCAAAACGTTTTTCATATATTTTCAAAATGGCGGCCATTTAACATGTTTAATATAAAATATCTCAAAAACAGCTAACTTTATAGAAAATTCAAGAAACGAAAATATCCTTTTTTAATGACTAACATAACGTTTTTTAAAATTATTTCTGTAACTTCAAAGATAACCGAGTTATTGCCTAAAATATCACATTTTTTATCCTGGTAGTTGACCATAATATTATTTAAAAAAATTTTGCGATATCTTCAGAACGGCTTAACCGATTGAGTTGTCATTTTTCACTTTATTCGTCAATGTAAAGCCTCAGTTTGAGACAAAAATCTAATCGTTTCAATAATGAGTTTCAAAATGGCGGTCGTTTACAACGTTAAATGCGAGTAACTCAGTTTCTTGTTTTTCAATGACAGCCTATCGCTTTCAGCAATGCACACAATGGACGCTGATTCACTGTAATCCTTTGTTCGATAAGAAACCTAACTGACTAACCAAAATTAACTTTTGACGTATCTATTAAAATTTTCGTATTTTGGAAATATTGTTTTCAAACTAGGACTTTACAACTCAAAAGATGTTAGTTTTCCAAAATTTTACGTTTTTAATTCTGTTACTTTTTTAAAACATTGCTAATACTATGATTTTACAATTTTATCCAATAAAAAAATAAAATTTGAAAATCTGGTCGTTCTTTTTGCAACACCGTGTACGGTACGGAACTCTTTTCAACTTTGTATCCCCCTCCCGCACACTTTACTACTAAACCACACGACCAAATAAATATATTTGAAAACCAAGTCTCCGTCCGGTGCACTCCCCCCCCCCCCCCCCCACAATATCTTTGCAAGTCTAATGCAGCACGCCGTGTGTTATTGATAGTCCCCCTTCCCTCTCTCTCGCGCACACTGCATGTATCAACTTTCATTATATTTCAACCCATGAATAAATTTTCTCCAATATCCACGGTAACGAGTTATCGACTGTTTTTGTTTTAAGTAAGGGCCGTCAACCCGCCAAGTGATATTTTATTTGCCAAAGCGATATCATTAAAAACGGCCGGCGATGCCTATGTACTAACCGATTCAAATATTTAAATAAGATATTCCCGCGAGTGTTTATGTAACTGGCAAGTCTGAAATAGTGCTAATCGTTTTTAAGATTGCATTCACTATGCATGTAGAGTAATGTTTGTGAAATGGATATAGTGCTTCTTTATGTATCGGGGAAACAAGTGTGTAGGCGTTCGTATTGGAATGCTAGTGTTCTTTTAGCGACATTAATAACGCCTATATTTTCGTTTGATATGTTTTGTAAGGCGTAAGGTGGTTTTGAAAGTACTGTATACTTTATATATAGACAGTTTTAAAATGTGTGCATAAATTACTTAATTTATTTAAAACTAAAAATCAACATTTCCTAAAGGGATTTTTTCCGTCAGTACTACAGAATGTTGGTAATTTATTCCCCTGCCCCCCCCCCCCCCCCAACTTCCGTGAACAACTCACGGCAAATTATTAAATTATTACACTGCAACATTTGCATTATATTTGAGTATGAATTCTATTTCTGCCCTCTGTACAGCCAAACTCCTTACATCACCATTCATGGAAAACCAAGAAAGCTGGTGTATTTCAGTATATTACCCCAGTGTAGCTTTAATTTAAAAGCATTGTTTGCTAAGTACTAGGTACAAGCAATTTTTCTTCTTAAATTTTTAGTGTTGGTAGTTTGAATATTAATATGAACAATTTCCACAGAATATAGGGCTACAAAAAAGGTACCTTGACATTTTTTGTTAAAATGTACGGTGTTTGAGTAATTTAGGTCTGACATTTCAAACAGCCGCCATTTTAAAACGCATGATTGGATATAATCGCTTATTTTTCTTAAGATAGATCATTGTTAGGTTAAACTTTATTCCAAGTTTGAACTCAATCGGTTAAACCGTTCTCTATATATTCATTATTTAGTAAAACAAACAAAATGGCGGATATTTGGAAAATGAAGCGTTTTTCGAAAAAATATTATTCTTCATTTTTTATTTATTTTGACCCATAGAAACATTTCCCGAAATTTTTAACACTAACTTTGTTCCACCCTGTATATTAAAATTAAACACTTCACTGATGGTGCGAAATCAATACTAACCAATCTAAAACAAGTACAACTTAATAAATTACCAGACCAAAAGTTGCTTCTGCGAATTAACGATGGAGAATCTTCAGAAATAGTTTTTTTAACGCGATCGCGATATAGGCTAACAAGCTTTAACATATTTTTTGGACTAGATTTGTATGGAATTAAGAAGTGCTACCAACATATACATGTTTAAAAATTTAAAACACAGCATCATCAGAAGATGCTTTTTAGGAAACTACTTTAAGAAGTGTTAACAACTTATACATATTTACAAACTACGGAAACTTACCGAGAGTAGAGACTGTAAGTCAGAACTTTTTCTATTGGGTTGCAATTCTGTTATATAAAACAACTTAATTCGTGTTACCAACTTACATAATAATGTTTACAAACTGGAAACAAACTGTGACTAGAGACTGTAAAATTCTTTTTATAGGGGGTTTCAATTTTGTTACACAAAATAATATAACTAAATTACAAGTGAAAAAACGTGAACCAATATCTGAGTTCGAACCCAGGAACTTTAACATTCCGTGGTACCACTCTGCCAACTGAGCTACCCTGATCATATCAGATATTTGTCGATGTTATTTCACTTGTAAGGTTTACAGAATATTTTCGAATTATGTTCTTGGTCCAGGTTTTTTCACTTGTAATTTAGTTAAATAAATCCTTGCCGAGAAATGTGTAAGCAGTAAAATCATTAAAAACAACAAAACATTATAATTAATAACAGCATAAAAGTTAACGTTTTCGTACAGAGTGTGAAGAAAATTTCAAAAAATATCTAGTCACCGTCTCTCCATTTTTTGCAAAAAAAAAAAAATGAACACTTCGAAAAAACTTTTAAAAAATCCCTCATATTTAAAAATAAACACACACACAAATAAAATTCCAATATACCTTTATTTAAAGCACTTTTCGTAAGTTCGTGGATTAAAATTGTATTACAGAATTTCATTTTACTAACTAGTCGACCCGGTTTTCCCCAGAATTTGAAATCCAGGAAGTTTCCGCACAAAATACGTGGTAAACCCATAACATAAACAGAGCCTAAGTTAAACCTACGTGCACCTCATTACGGATTAATCCGCGTGTAACGACCGCTAAACCGTTAAAATAGATTTCCTATAAATTAATTGCCACAATTACCTACAAGAAGAGGTGTTGGTCGTAATATAAAGTATTTTCGAAACTCTAGCTCGCGATCGTATAGTAGCCAATTGGTATTCTAAAGCTTTTTGATTTATAACTCAATTACACCGGACATTATATGCGGCATAATAAATAGTTGCTTTAGTTATTTATGGTCGGGTCGGGACAGGCAACGCCAATAATTGTGCCCGCGCATGCCTTCTAGAACTCTCCTCTCGTGATTCTTCACCAATTAATTTCATTTTTCAAACAGACAGACGTACGAACGAAATTGTTAATTGTTTCTGTACTTGTAGTGGGGGAGGGGGGATATTGCTGTTTCAATGTTTGTTGAAATTTTTTACAAGAGGGTTTGCCTAGTTATAGCATTTAATAAATATACAGGGTGTCTAGCAATCATTCTACCAAACTTTACTGTGTTATTCAGCAGGACAAAACTAGTGTACTAACTTGCTTAGTTTAGAAGTTGATCGTCTGTATGCGTTAAAAAATTATTATATCATGAACGGTTTCAGATAAATTCATGAAACTAAGCTGCACGTTTATTTTGCACAAATGTGCAAAATTGTATTTTGTTTGCTGAAGTTATCTGTTTTGAAGATGGCGGTGGTTCAATCTTTTAAAGATTTTACGAACAAATATTAAGAACCAAAATATGTAGATAACCCAAAGACAAATTCAATGGTGTATTACATTTGATCGTTCAGTGAAGGATAACTGAGAAAATTCAATAATTCTGGCTGAAAGTAGTTCAAAATATCACTTTCCGTCAGTGTGGTAATCACCGAAAACTAATTCCAGTCAGAATTATCGTATTTTCTCAGTTACCCTTGAACCAATGATAAAAAAACATAACAATTAGATTTCTCTTTAAATTGTCTAGAGTTCTTGTTCCTTAAAATGTTTATGTAAATATTTAGTTTTTTACATATTTAACTTTGAAAAGTTCGAACCACCGCCATCATGGAACGGATAGTTCCAGCAAAATAAAATTTTTCACATTTATTTAACCCAATTTGTGTAAACGATGAGTTTATCTTAAACCGTTATCTTATATGCATACAAATAGACAACTTGTAAATTAAGCAAGACAGAACACATATTATATTATATTATTTGCTGGTCTTGACCTGCTGATTAACATGGTCAAGTTTGGTAGCATGGTTCTGAGACACCCTGTGTATTCAGCTGTACTTGTGTGAAGACAAACTAAGAATCAAATTCTCGCAAGCAATAGTTAAAAATCGGTTACAGCACCTCGTGCGTTCTCCAAATCGTTCAAAACGTAAAGTACCATAAAAACCGATTGTATCCACTGAGAGCGGAACGAAGCAGCGCGTGAGCCGGGGCTTTAGGCTGAGGTGCAAACAAATTGCACTAATATATATTCAGCACCTTCGTGAATAGATCAATTTACAAAATAGTTAGTTGTAACCCTTAAACTTATAAACTTAATTGTGGAAAATTGCTCAACTCATGTCAGTGGTACATATCAGCTGCATGATCGAATTATTTATAACTAGGAAAAACCCCTGCGTGCTTCACGCGCCAACCCTTCTATACACATAATCATGATACGTTTTCTTAATAATAAAGGTGTAGGATTAATAATAGGATTAATAATCCCCAAAGCTAAGATGATAAATAATGTTAAAAATGTTCAAATCAAATTATTTTATAACAGCAGTTATAATAAAGGTTAAAAGAACCATCAAGGCTCAGGTCTACACTTTAACAAAAACCTAACCTAAAAGTTACAAATACAAATAATTGCTTCAAAGTTTGAAATCAGCTGTTAATGGAAATATTGGAGCAAACCGCTGTTTTATCTGTTATTTTATTCAATTGGTTGCTATGGTAATCAATGTAAATACATGTGTTGGTTCATCAGTCGAGGCCTAACTTAGAATTTTCCGACTAAATATACAAATATTGAAATAAAAAATGTTTTTATCAAAATGAATTTACAAAATAGCCTACATGTTACTTAGGGATAGTGTAGCTTTTTATTAAAAAGAATGTTTCAATTATTGGTTCAGTAGTTCCAGAAATTACCCCTTACAAACAAACAAGCAAACAAATTTTACCTCTTTATAATATTAATATAGATAGGCCTAATTCATTCATTTCTTTATTTAGTATTTATAGATACTAATACAATTTAATAAGATACGTCAACAAAAAATCTAAATAATAGAACAAAGAAATTTCACAGAACTCCATTGAATCATTGACAGACAAAAAATACAAAATAACTTGTTTTAAGATTGTAAATAACATATAAAATTTTAACAAAATCTTAAAATAGTAGACTAATATTATGGCAATAACGTATGCAGTCTCGGCACAGAAAATTGTATTTGCATTTCATAAATAAATAACATTTAATCAGAGCCTAGTTTGTAAAATTAGTTCTGGTAAAATCTAAAACTTTAATTTTAGGGTTGAGCGAAGCGGCTGATTATAGGAATTGAGGTGTAGCCTAAGTTCAGTTAAATGAACTCAGGGAGTTTAACTACTTAAAAGTATATATTCAACACATTATTCTGAGGAAAATTCGATAATTCTCTTAATAATAGAGGCAGGAAATTTAACGTAAACATATCTTCTCAAGCTGCATAAAGCACATTTTCTAAGCAATCTAAATTAATGTTGTCATTCATTTTCTCCAATTTCAGGAAAACTTTAAGGTAGGTCTTATTTTTAACATGGGCTAAGGCAGGTGCTACAGCTAGTTCCAACACAACGGTAACACACAGAATTGTATAAAAGCTCTCGACACATTTTCACCCGGTCATCGCGCGCAACTTTCCGGTCACGCCGCTGCCACCAGATGAACACGTCCGTGCGGGGAATATCGCTTCACAAAAGTTCTATGAATACAAGATGCGGTCAGCCCGGATTCCCCGAGGAGCTCGCATTTGTCATCAGCCTTTTCCTACTTCAGCAATATTTCAGCGCACGTATTTCAAATCTTTCATTTGTCCGCTTTTTATTTTACCCCCATCAGTGTTGTAAGGGATACTCTACGTGCGGCAAAGTACGGGCTACGTGGTCAAGAGATGATTCGTTCGTAATATAAGTTAAATCCGTGTAATAATATTATATTTACAAAGGGCAATGTTTAACAATATAGCTTCTTCTAAATAGATCTGATCTGTGTTTGTTAATACTAGAATTTGTGCGCTTTTTATAACGGATAATAGATAAATTAAAACAATACGCTGAAGAAATGTCCGCGATAGAATGTGTATATTTTACAGTTTTGTTGTAGCAACAGTTTTAATTAAGACGGAAATTTTTGTTTACATCGCTCATTTGCGAAATTATTAAAAATAGAAAAAATATTTGCCCAAATTAAACGATTTCCTGGGTTGTAAACTGTTTATTTTTAACTGGGATAGGCAAATTATTTTTGAGACAGTACGAAAAATCACCTAACTAAACCAATAACTTCTGATAAAATAAAACTTGAACCCAGAATCTTACAATAGGTTCATTAACTCGAACGCGTTTCAACAACATAGTCGCCATCTTCAGTGATTCACGAGCTACAACAATCAAACTACAACTCAGTTATGAGATTCTGTGTTCAAGTTTTAGTCTATCAACATACTTTCTCACAAGTCGTTTTTATTTACAGTAACTTCTTTCTGGCTTTAAAAATTAGTTTCTAGTGAAGAATTTGTTCGAACAAATAATTGAAAATCTAACCAATGACAATGACCACGTATAAATCATACAATTGTGGAATCATTGAATAGTGGTGGCCAACATTAAATTATCAGCATGATATTTATTACTTCGGTATCAAACTTTACCCACTAAAATGTATATAATTTTAAATTAAGGAGAAAATCTACGAAATTATTGCGAAAATTGCTGAGACAAACAAACGAGTATCCTATATGGCTTCGTTTTTCTTTTTACGTACGTAATCCAAAAACATAAAACAAATATTACTATGAAATTGTGTATTATTAAACGACTATACGAAAGTGTATAGTAGACTAACATATATTTGAGTTGTTACTATCGTAATACGCAGTGTCTTTTTTGAATGATCCACCATTGGTACCGTGTAAACTATAAATTTGACAGCAAACTTGAAATTAGGAACCTCCCTTTTTTGAGCCATTGAAAAGTATGTAATAAAATTTTGTTGTTCTGTTGCCATTTTCCAATATGACGGTTAACTTTCAAATTTTTTATAGACACCCTATAGTATAAATTTCATGGATTTTGAACTTTAAAGACTTTTTGTTCTTGGTGTTTTTTTTTCTACGAATAACCGTTTAAGGGGGAGTAAAGTTTTAAAAACGCTCTGTTATTACCAAGCTGATTATTAATAACTTCTAATTAGTATAAAATCCTTAAACTTAAACAAGTATAAAAACATTGAAAACTGTAGGCCCTACTTTAAAATGAGAAGTTGTAACAAACAGAAGAGTATGGTTAAACAAAAATTTTCAACAAAATGAATCAGCTGTTAATGAACATCCTGTTATCGATTTCATTTATCAAGAATGAAAAGTTTGTAGTTTCGTCTCATAATTCCTCTGTATTAAGGTCTTACAAAATGAACAAATAACGTTTTCGTTGGTTTTAAAAGTGATTTGTTTCTCTAAACAATTTTTTGTTAGGGTTGAGAGCGTTTTCATTTGTTCAAAACGTTTTCATACAAAAAGATCTTCCGCTCAGTTAGGACGTTCTTAAAAGTTTATACCCCTCCGTCTTTTAAACGGTTAGTTGTATGAAAAAAAAACACCAAGAACAAAAAGTCTTTACAAAAATCCTCATGACGTATAGGGTGTTAAATAAGACATTTGACAGTTGGGCACCACATTCGAAACATTTTAACATTTTGGTGAACAAATTAAAAGAAAAGCTTCTTAAATCAAGTAAAAAAACTAAAACTTACACATACATAAGTTAAATGGCAAACATAAACCTTGAGGATTAGCTTTATGTTTGACTTCTAACCAAAAAATACAAAACGCGAGAAACCCAGAACTAGAATATCAGCGCTGAGACGTCAAAAAAGTTATTCAAAATACTAGCTGAATGAGAGAAAACATTATCGCCAACTTAAGAAAGTTGAAAGTATGCCGAAATATTGGTAAAGGGCTGCTATTTACAAATATTTTAACCAAATATTTTTAAAGTCTCAAGAAATAAGGGAAGGCTTAATATTTAAAGATACCAATGGCCCATTTAAAAAAGACACCAATGGCCCATTTAAAAAAGACACCCTGTATGCGTGGTAGCGTGCTTCGTAATTATTTAAACACGCAGCTCAATATATTTGCAGCTCCGCTTTGGAAATATTTGAAATACCGCTAATCCAATGGTTACTTTTCAGGCTTAATTGAATTTTCAGTACGCAATCTTCCTTTTATTCGAAAATTTTGGTAAAATTTAAATCAGGGGAAATTGATGTAAAAGTAAATAAAATAAAATTCTAATAATTGTAAATCAAACTAATACTACATTTTCAAAACACCCCGTCACCCTTTTGAACTTGATGAAGTCGGTTGATTACGGAGTTATTGATTTCTACTCACCCCCCTCCCCATGTTGGTAAAACAGCTGACACCAAAATTTGCGTAAACTTCAGTTCCGTCAAGTCGTAGGCATTGTCAGGTTGGTGGAGGGGGAAGTTCCCAAGGGATCCGCGTCCATTGCCAATGTAATCTACAAGATTGATGCTCT
>JAGFPH010000009.1:1066880-1096796 GCA_018207615.1 Philaenus spumarius
CAATGTAGGCGATTATCTATTATACTGAAACAATATAGGCGATTGTCTGCTACACTGAAACAATATAGGCGATTATCTACTATACTGAAAAATATAGGCGATTGTCTTTTATAATGAAAAATATAGGCGATTGTCTATTATACTGAAACAATACAGGCGATTATCTACTATACTGAAAAATATAGGCGATTGTCTACTATAATGAAAAATATAGGCGATTGTATACTATACTGAACAATATAGGCGATTGTATATTATAATGAAACAATATAGGCGATTGTCTACTATACTGAAAAATATAGGCGATTGTCTACTATAATGAAACAATATAGGCGATTGTCTACTATAATGAAAGATGTAATCGATTGTCTACTATACTGAAACAATATATGCGATTGTCTACTATACTAAAAAAGATAGGCTATTGTATACTATCCTGATTAGTAAAAATTAAGAATATTCTTTGAAACAAATACTAGCAAGAAAAAGCATACTTTTGACTAGTAAATGCTAGAAGAGGGTTATAGTTGGAGATCTGGTCCTGCTAAATACATATTAATAATATGTTTACAACTAAATACTATTAAATAAAAGCACAAGATTATCCAGCATATTCTTTAAAAATAAGGTTATGCTTGGAGCAAGTCAGGCCATGGAACGGTAGACGACTCAATGATTCAATGTTTTTTCGCGAAGTAAAGATTCTATATCTAAGTCCGAAACGCGTTAGTACGACGTGTGTGTTTTCGTTGTTTTATGCAAAAGGCAAAGAATATTCTTGTAAGAATAACATATAGCCTAAACCCAAGAGAAGACTGTTGGCTTAGTATCATTCTGTCTATACAATTAAAGCACTTCTCCAGGGACTGTTTGTAGGAAACAGTAAACAGCGTTGCTAACAGCAAACAGTCTGTAATGAAATATCGTTCTAATAATGTTTACACTCACAACTGACATCGCTTAAGGGCAATGGATTATGTGTTGACTCATTAAAAGTACGCGGCTAACGCAGAGAAAACATCCTAATCCACAAATATCGGAATAGTTCGTCTTTTTAACCGTCATTTTGGAAGTATTCTACAAAATTGTAATATTTCTAGCTGTCGTACACGAGGTTTGTTTTGTGCTTAATGACATGGTATGGCTATAGGCCTATTTAAACCTCTTCTAATCTATATTTGTCGAATGTGTATTATATCTAGTTACAATTATTGCAATTAATCTACATGCCAATAATAAGCTGTGTATTTTGCTATGGTAACGACTTTTAAACATTAATAACGTAACTAAGGTTTATGTATATTGTAGTATACAGCCTACACTTATTTTTCATTATGTTCTGTACACACGCCAAAAATTTAACCGCAATAGATAGTTACGTTTTATTCTTGTTATCCTATGTTAATAAATATTTCACCACTAAACAAAATCACAAATTTTAAAAATAACAAATTTTTTGTAGTTTTTGCTATTGAAGTATTATTTTTTTTAGTTACATAATTTGTTTCCGCTTATTTCAATAGATTCTTAATTCCTGAATTTATAAGTCTACATTATTTATTTTTCCATTTTTTACTGTATCAGATTCTGTTATTAATTAATTTATCTCTTTATCATATCTTACGCCTCGCCATTTGTGGTCATGAAGTTAAAATATGTTTTTCCAGAATCGATGGTAGCTTCAAAACCCGTAGTATGGGTTTTCCCCATTTTGTATGACTTTGTACGCCTATAATTTTGAGTTTGTAACTTTGTAGTACTATAACTTTTAGTTTATGCCTTTGAGTTTATAACTTTGTAGAACTTATAGTTTAACTTATAGTTTATAAATTTGTAGATTTATAAATTTGAGTTTATAATTTATCTAGGTTTTTAATTTTGTGTTTATGACTTTGTAGGCCTATAATTTTTAGTTTATGCCTTTGATTTAGGCTATAACTTTGTAGGCCTATAACTTTGAGTTTATATCTTTGTAGGCCCATGAGTGTACAACTTTGTAGCCTTATTAATTTGAGTTTATAACCTTGTATGACTATAACTTTAAGTTGATAACTTTGTATGCCTATAACTTTGATTGAGATTATAATTCTGCAGGTCTTTAATTTTAAATTTATGACTCTGTAGGCCCCTAATCTTGAGTTTATATCTTTGTAGGCCCATAACTTTTAATTTATGCCTTTGAGTATACAACTTTGTAGCCCTATTAATTTGAGTTTATAACTTTGTATGTCTATAACTTTAAAGTTGTGTACTTTGAATAAGTTATTGCTTTAGTTATTTATATGCCTATTTAAGTTTAATTTTGAGGTTGATTCATTTTTTATTGAATTATTATTTATTTTATTGTTATTCTTGTAGAAGTGACTAATTTTTGTTGAGCGTTATTGTCCATGCAAAGATGAAAAAATTAAAATTAAAAAATGTAGTCGGAAACTTTAAACAAAATTGTTACAATTTTAGTTACAGCTGATAGTGTTAACCTATATAACCTAAAAGTAGGCCTACAACTGAATTTAAAATGTTTGTAAACAAATTATCTAAACACATGAAGTTTGCACAGGTCGTTTTGCTTTAATTTTAAATCAACCTAAAACTTTACTGTAATAATCAACCTTTAAGAATGTGAGCAGATTTTAAGATGTTAAAAAATCAATTGTTTTGTACCTAAGATGAGACAACTTGTCTTGGAAAACTTTTAGTTGACTTCCCCCAAGTAAAGCGATGCAACCCTTACTATACGGTGACAAAAAGCCACCACTGCGCTTGGCAATAACAATCCATCCTCAACACGACACTTGTCATTACGTAAAGTTCATTACCCATGTCGCAATTAGCAGACTCCATCCCCAATCCGCAACAACCCCTAAGCCATGTTTTGTCACACGTTTCCCCCGAACAGGGTAGGGATTTAATGTAAGTCATTAATTAACATGTTAAATTATAATTGTTGACGACAGATAATTAGCTTATGTTGTGTTCAGTGTATGAAGTGATTTTCAGACAAATTTGATTCGCTCGTTTAACCTACAATAATTTAAGCATCGGTTATATAATTTGTTATATAGTTTGATATACAAACTTAACCTAATACAATTTGCCAATCTAAAGTAAGTTTTAAATGGTTAACCTAAGGTTAAATTTGTTGATGTAACACAAACCTAACCTAACAAAATTTGCAATTTTAAAGGATTTTTTCCCTATTATAACCCTAGCATAACACAAAACCCTTCTGTGACGTTAACGCAAACCTACCATAATTTTAAAATTTAAAGTAGCCTACTTGTACTTTTATAATCTAACATTAACTAAAAGTTTTCAATGTCGTTTACTCAAACCTAACCTACAATCTTCTATGTCGTTTAACTCAAATCTAACTTAACCTCATACAATTTGCCAATCTAAAGTAAGTTTTAAATGGGCAACCTAACCTAAAAGTTTTCTATGCACAAAGCTAACCATTACTAACGACATTTTCCATTATAAAGTGCGTTTTACTAACCTAAACTAAAATCCGTCTATGGCGTTAACGCAAACCTAACCTTATTTAAATTACCATAATTTAAAAATTGAAAGTTAGTACTTTGTACTTTTATAACCTAACCTGAACTAAAGGTTTTCAATATCGTTCACTCAAACCTAACCTTCAAATCTTCGATATCGTCTGACATGTACCTAATCTATTGGTTCTGTACTGTTATACAACCCGAAATACTAAAGTAATTTTAAGAAAGTAAAAACCATCGTTAAGGAAATAATGCCTCCAAAAATTCTACTTTCTTTTTTTTTAAGTATATAACACAATAGATTTAAAACTTTCCTTTATATCTTACCAGCTGCCCGATCCGGCTTTGAACGGGTAGACAAATCAAAGTTAAATGTATATTAACAACAACAAAAAATATATCAATAAATATATTACACTATGTATTTCTTATGGGGATTTTTAGTAATTTTGACCCCCCAAACATCCCCTAAAATTCCAATTTTTTTGAAAACCTTTCTTAGCGAGCACTTAAGGCCCTAGAGGAAGGTACTGTACATACCAAATTTCATTCCAATCCGTTGAGTAGTTTCTGAGAAATGGTGATGAGTCAGTGAGTGGTATTTGGCTTTTATGTATACAGATTTTCTGGTTTTAAGAAGTATGTGAACCTCATTGACGAGCAACATGCCGACTAAATCATACGACATACGATCTTGTAATTACAGTAATTACTTACAAATTTTCTTGGTCTATATCATAGATAAACTACTAACTTATTCCTCTTTGTTTACAAAATTCCTTACCAAATGAAGTACTACCTGCTATAAAACCTATATTCAGAGACCTGTCCCAAAACGACCTGTTAGCTAAATGCTTGCACGGAAGTTAGAATTACGTTATATGGTCTCGAATACCTAAAACTGTATTTGTTGGTTACAAAACGTTGAAGTTTGCTGCATTAGATGCTTTGTTAACTTGCAATGATAAAGCGATATAAAGAGCTATAGTATGGGGAAAATTCTGAAGCAAAAACACTCGGAGAGGGCTGAGAAAAATTGAAATTGTTAAGTATGAGTTAACTAAGGAGATATCAAATATAACCTGAACACAAAATCTCACAACGACAATGTCGCCATCCTCAGTGATGCACGTTCTACAGTAACCAAACTATAACTCTATGAAGTTAGTAAACGTATTTGTTGTGAGATTTTGTGTTCAGGTTTTATTTGATCTAGTTACTTTCTCACAAGTCAAGCTCAGTAGTTGTTTATTACTTGAGGAGTGTTATCAGCATAGTGTTGGAGATTTTTAAAGGAGATATTTCCATTTACTTACTTTAAACTACTTTTTTAAATGTATACGCATACCTTATCTCATCTTGGAGTTATTTTAGGAAGCTGACATTTTTATGGAATTTGCAGTACTCTATTATCAAAACTTAGTAGTAGAATCAAAAAATTATCTTGTGCATTTTCTGTTAAAATAAACATGTTCAAATTTTTAACAAAATATTTATATTATATTTATTTAATTTTATTTATATTTTTTTTATTGAAAATACTAGGAGAGCATTATTTTTATGTCTTAAATAAATAAATATACAAATTGAATATACTTAATAAATATACAAATTGAAAGTACATTAATATGTTGAACAGTTTATTAAATGTCACCATTTAAATTGCATCGGTTTTGTACGAAGGCAATCAAGTATATTGCAAACGTATATGTGCTGAAGGACCAATAAGTATATTTCATTTGTTTTATCCAATTTCAAAGCTAATAAAACCCGAATCCAACCCAGTGCCGCGTTACAAAAGGTCAAGACTATTGAAAATCGTGCAGCAATGCATATTTTATTCGCTCAAAATAAACGCAGTAATAACTATAATTAATTTACTTCGTATAAAAAATGTTGAAAGTAAGGTTGAAAAAAGGTTAGCCAAACGCCTTGAGGCTTGTCAAACGCCAAGACGTTTGTTTAATTGAAGTGTCATGGTTTGTACAAGTGGGAGTGTGTGCTCGGTTTACTGGATCTCATGACAGAGAGGCCATTGTAATCCCACACCGACGACCGGCCCGGAGACCAAAAGTACTCCGGTTTACATTGTTGCCAATGTATTTTAGATTGACTTTCCTTAATTATATGACTATATTTTGTGGTAGGAAGGGCAGGGGCGGTTTAGTGTTTCATAGATACTATGTATATTGTAATCCAGCTGTTATACGTAAGCGGAAAAGGTTACTAAACGAGTAAATACATTTTAAATTATCAAGTTGTTTCTACAATATATTTAAAAAAATCGTACAAATTACAACAAATTTGATAATTTTAGCCCTGCAAAGAACGTAAATATGTAAATTGCCCACAAAATTTTAAAAGTACAAAAGGAGAAATATTGTAGATTCTATTTGTCTGTCCTTTTTAGAAAATATTTCACACAATCCGCCCCTGCGAACAACATTTTAAAAGATGATTTGTAATGCAATTATTTTGCATGACTATGGAAATTGGGGTAGATATTTGTATTTGAAAGCTTATAGATTAACTGTATACAGAAGTGAAGTGGCTTACAATAAAGAGTTATCTTTGTTAAATAAAATCATTTACAAGAAATAATATACCAGTAATTATTCACACAACATTACCTCAACTGTACCCTTAAATATAATCTATCCTAAAAACTATCTAGTCGTTGCAAAGGTAAACCGACCTAATCTAATATAAATGGAAAAAGTACGTTTTAAATGTATAACCTAGCCTAAAAACCTTCGATGTATTTTAACACAAGCATAACCTTACCTAAAGAGCTTCGATGTCATTTAACACAAACTTAACCTTACCTAAAAAAAACTTTGATGTCGTTTAACACAAACCAAACCTTAGATAAAAATCTTCGCTGTCATTTAACACAAACCTAACCTTACCTAAAAAATCTTTGCTGTTGTTTTAACACAAACTTAACCTTACCTAAAAATATTCGCTGTCATTTAACACAAACCTAACCTTACCTAAAAAATCTTTGCTGTTGTTTAACACAAACCAAACCTTACCTAAAAATCTTTGCTGTCATTTAACACAAACCTAGCCTTACCTAAAAATCTTTGCTGTTGTTTAACACAAACTTAACCCTACCTAAAAATCTTCGATGTCGTTTAACACAAACCAAACCTTAGCTAAAAAATGTAAGATGTCGTTTAACACAAACCTTACCTAATACAATTGGTCCGTATGAAGTAATTTTTAAATGTTTATATTAATCTAAGAGTGTTCTATATCGTGTATCACAATCTAATCCAACATAATTTGCCATTAGAACATTTTACGTTTATAACCTAACATAAACTGACATACAAATATTTTGTGTCGTTTAACAAAGACCTAACCTAACTTAATCCAACACAATTATTCATTCTAGTTTATCGTTTATAACCTAAAAATCTTTGAAGAAATAAATAAAAATCTAACGTAACTAACATATTTTGAAATTTATTGTAGATTCTGCATTTTCAACGTAACCTAACCTAAAAATTGTCAACGTCGTTTACTCAAACCTAACCTTGAGCTAACATAATTTTCAATCTAAAGAAAATTTGTCGAATAAAAATCAAAGCAAGCACATAAGGTTAAATGTTATGTTTCGCCCATAAAGCCCATATGAGGAAAGACCGCCATTTAGGTTAGATACTTCCTCATAATAATTAAAACCATCATATCAAGATCACACGGCAGCCGGTCGTTGGTAGGCCTACATGTTCTGATCGAACTTTTAATAAACAAACGCTCATAGGACTTGGAATAGATCGCACGGCACTGGATGAGAATGTACTGGTTCACATAAACGTTTATTGTCATGTGAACATACACCTACTTCCGCTATGTGTTCCGTTAACTGGAAACCATACTTTGTAACACTTTGTCTGAACCGAAGGGTTGGTCCAGGCTGTCCGACGTGAGGGACAACTTAAAAATGTGAGGGAATTGGGCGTACTGACTCGCTATTTTGTAAATGAAAAATAAACACGGAGGCCTGACGATAGTAAACAAAAAACAGGAATAAGGTAAACCTATAGTATAACGCGAAAAAATATAAGATTGTTTTATGGTTTAATTCAAAAACACTTATCCGATTTTGAAGAAAAGTTTATTGATGAGTTAACATTTCCGTTCGGGTGACACGGGCTATAATTCAATATGCTTTTAAAAAATGTTACTGAACCGTGATTTAATTAATAACTCTGTCGTTTCTGAGCTGAGCAACTAACTAGCTATATATTTTAGGTTGAGTTTGGTCATAGAAGTTTTTTAGGTTAGATAATTGGCTATGTTAGGTTAGGTAATTTGTTTTAGGTTAGGATACTTTAGTTATGATATTTTGGGTTATGTTGGTTATGTTAAATAAGTTAAGTGAACTCAGAGACTTTTATATTTTTTAAATGTGTACTGTGTGTACATGTTCGTGTATTTATTGTGTGAAGTTTTGTGTTCATGACAAGCGCGAAGCCTGATGATGTCTCTGTGCAGATAAAACGGCCGTAGCTAATTAACATTAAAAAAGGATTATTTTAAACAGGGACCTATAAGGGTAAATAAATACAATAAATATATTTAGGTTAGATTTGTTGAGGATTAATTATGGAGGTTAGGTTATGCTACGTTATGGTTGAGCGTTAATTATGTTAGATTAGATTAAATGGGTTATGTTAGGTTGGTTTAGTTATGTTAGTTTAATTATGTTAGGTTAGGTTACATCAGATTAAAATCCGTTAGGTTACGTTAGATTTGTTAAGTTAGGTTAGGGTTCATTAGTTATGATAGATCATTGTAGGTAGGTTAGATTACGTTAGGATATTTTAGGTTAGGATACGATATTTGTGTTAGGTAGGTTAGTTTAGGATAGGGTAGATTAAATTAGGTTTGGTGTACTAAATTTTTCCAAAAGTTATGAAAAACATTAAACTTGGCTTTAAAACATAGACTGTATTTTTAATACAAACTTTTGTTCGCGTTAAGACATTTGCAAATATGTTAAAAGTACGCCTGAGTCTAAACCACATTGTATTTGCCAAAAAGGGAACTAATAAACTGGTTATTATAGTAGATTACCCTATCCGGAAAAATAATGATTGATGTCGTTTTATAAATATACAAAATGCATTCTTTGGTTTTAATACGAGCAAAGAAAACATTAACAGCAAGGAAACGTTAGATAAGAGTTTAATATTGTATAATACAATATCGGAATCGCCGGAAGAATTCCTCCATCCGATAACAAAAGCCCGCTTATTTGTTAGGAATTCTAAGGACTGTATTCTCTTTTCATTTTTGCTTCGAAGGAAGTAGAAACATAATAAGGAAGTTAATATTTTCCCCTTGGGGGATGAAGGGGGTAGTTACCAAATCAGACAGTAGACAGTAAAACTCAGCAACCCTTTTCAATTCACCCCCTACCCCCACGTTTAGTTAACTGTTATGATATCGTCTGTTGGGTAATTATTTTGTTTAATCAATTCATATACTCAGTTTGTAAAGATGTTTTTACTAGTCAAACTTTTGTCGTCAAATAAAATATTTCGAGTGCGTATTTTCCAGAGCCTAAAACCAATTTCAACTGCTTTCGTTAAATTTTGTTCGTTTGTTGCATCAAAAAATGTTAATCAGATTAAATCTACTTTGACTCTTTGCGTTTGACAATGTTCAAAATAAAAATTTGCATACACTTTTCAAAGGCCTGTTATTTAAAAACGAGTGTTTATTATGCAATTGTTGTCGGTTTCTGTTTGGTTGCTCTTGTTATTTTCCATTTTATGACTCTAGTTATTCCTTTATTATTTTAATTGTTAGTAATTGTGTAGTGGGCAAGGATTGTTTAAGTTTATTGGCTTTGTCATCTTTATTACTTTAATTGTTGGTGTGCAATTGTAATCTGTTGCACTGTTGTTATTCACAATTTTATAATTTAAGCATTAATTTAAATTAAAGCAATTTTTAATTTTTGTTCATTACAAGAAGACACTCAATTACTGTTTATAATTTTAAAGTAGGCCTATTCTCTTACAAAATTTCTATCAAATGTATTTTGGTGATTATTTTTTAAATTTATTGTTATTTAATTATATTTTTTCACCTTCCTGCTAGTAATTCTGCAATGAAGTTTACAACTTATTAAACCAAATCCACTCCCTCTTACCAAAGGTCAACAAGGCCTACGCACGCGCGCTCCCAACCCAAGATAAACAGCTCCCTTTCCAAGAGTGATACTACTTAGACCTTTGTATGCCGTCGGAGGAGCAGAGTGTTTGATTGGCGTCCGAAGAGTTATGTGAATACGGGGCATAATGATCCGACACGATGAACCTCTTTTGGACAATGAACAAAACCGGCGCCAGACTTCGCCTCGCAGTCAAACTCGCCGAGTCATCGCTTAGTCATAGCTTTCAGTGGTTGTCATTTGTCACGAACAGCGATGACAGACGCCATTTTGAATCATTAAAATTGTAATTTAATTCATTTCAGTTGTATACATATAGAAAATAATTAACCGTATGACTCGTTATATGGGATGACTGGGGTTTCTGTGTCGGGTGTTATATCGAGGTAACAATTAATGGGCTAGTCATTGAAATCGGGATGGCATTGTTGGGAATTATTAATTGTTGGTTTTAATTGTTGACTTTGTTCGATCGTTGTGTATTGGGTTAAGTACTGTTTATGATCTAAAATAAGAAAAGCTGGAATTTACGTAAATGTGTTGTCGACAGCAATTAATTTTAAGGCTTGGTCGCACCTCCGCTATTTTGACATAAGGAAACCAGCTATTGACGTTGGCTCCCATCTTTAAAATTACACTAATTGGCTTCTATTAAAGGCATTCAACAAACAAATATATTTATAATCTTGAACGGGTACTACTCTAGCATGTATTTTATCAAAGTATTTTATAGTGAATCGCGTATATTTCATAAACGATGGCTGTGGTAATGTGAGGAAAATGTTAATTTCACTGTATACGTGTAACAAGTAATGTTATGCTTACGACAAATATTGATTATAAAAGCTGTTGATGTATCTATATTATTTGAACAGTTTAACCAATAAACTGTGTGAAAGAAGAAACGTTAAAAAGTTTACAAAATCAATTTAGAATATTGCAAATAAGGTATTGTCTTAAAACATTCATTGATAACTTTTAGGGTTGCGTATTAGATTATAATACAAACATAACTATAAAGTTATGTTTTGTATTACTTACTTTTATGTTTTATAGGTTATCTAAATGAACCTGGGGCACTTGAAAACCAAGATGGTGGCCAGTCACCCCTCCTCTATTTTGTACAAATGTCACATCATTTTGTTGGCTACCTTTTACCATACTACTACAAACATAGCACTCGTATTTTTAGCATACGTTTTAGAAGAACCTATGTACTTTCACACTTTTCTCTCGATTATATCAAATATATTCTTAAACGTCTGGATCTACTGCGCATGCGTCAGGGTCCAGGTCACCGCTACCACTACCCCGATCTAACTGCCTATGTCCTAATCAATCGTCATACCGTGAAGATATCACAGTAGGCTTATATAATAATCTGCCTGCATTTGCTTCGACGCGAGTTTCCTGTGAGATTGGTGAGCGAAGCGAGAAAGAGCCTTATAATTTACTAATAAAATCGTTTTCCTCAATAAAATTTGGTAATAAAAGTGTTGTTTTTAAAATTATTAATAAAAACTGTAAACAAATATATTTACAATTTGTTACAGTATACAATTCTATATTTTAAAGATAGTAAATGTTAATGTTTTTGTTGCTTTGTAATTTGATTACTTTAATGAAAAGAAGCTACTTTATATAGGCCTACTAATAATTATTGTTCTGTTCCAGGTAAGCTTGCTCTGTTTGAATCTCTACTACTATGTAAGTAAACTACTATAATGTTACAAATTGTTTGTATTTAGACAAGTTTATTTTTATTATTAACTAGTGGATCCGACAATGATTCGCTATTGCTTGGTTTGGGTATATATAGATATTCCAAGTTAGAATAATTCTTATGATCAGAGCCGGTGGTACAGCATATGGGTGTTTAATTTTAAAGCAATTTATTTTATATTGGTAGCTATCCCATTTTAATTGTTATTTATTTTTAAGGGTAGTTTTCCAATTCCATTACCTTGATATAAGTAATCGAATTGCAAATTGTGTTTTATACCACTTAAGAATAATATTACACAAATATAGCTTTATAGCTTGTAGAAAGTTAGTGCAATTTATTTACATCGCATAAGGGTAGCAACCCCATTTTGATCGCTTTGATTGTAGTGGTCATGTTCTTTAAACAATCCTGGTACTAACTAATATGTGTAAATTCTGAGATTTTTAGTGAAATTTGTATAGTAGTTTTTGAGCATACAGAAAAAGTGTACAAATGATTATTTCATTTTAAGGGTACTGTAGTTATACCATTTCATTACCTTGACTTAAGTAATCGAATTGCAAATGGTTTTTATATCACTTACGAATAATAATACACAACTTTACCTTTATTGCTTGTAGGAAGTTAGTTCAATTTATTTTTATTGTAAAATGTTCTACTAGTGAAAATAAAGACAAAAGTTCATATAAACGTAGGTTCGGAAATGCTTCGTTTTCCAGTTATCCACCATTTTGTTTATTTTTACAAAATACCTAATATCTTTGGATGTATTGTTTTGATTTTTTGTACATGGGTGAAAGATTTCACGCCAAATATGTATCCAAAATTTGCGCAGTATATTTCCTACATACAAAGATATTAATTATTTTGTAAAAAGAAGTTGTGGATAACTGGAAAACGAAGCATTTCAAAACCTATGTATATATGAACTTTTTTCTTTATTTTCACTAGTAGAACATGTCCTGCAAGTTTTTCCGTTTCTTCCTGAAAAAACCTGTAGGCTATTAAAAAAAAAAAAAAAAAAAAACGTCCGAATAGAAATATTGTAAAAACATACAAATTATAAAGTTTTAAAAAGTTTTTGTACTATAAATTAGAACATAAAACAAAAAAATGTAAATTGTGTGCTTAAGACCACACGGGAGAAGTGTAAACTTTTTAATACAACTTACGAAATGAGGAAGTTATAATACATTGTGTTAAAACTAACAAACTGGTTAAGTCTATGACGTAGGACAATCTGTTACGCTTATATACCCTACTCAAATATAATAAGCTAGCAATAATTTCGGGGCCAGACCGGCTAAGGTGTAAGTATATGGACTCTGCTGGTTCGAATCTTGGCAAGACCAAAACTTTTTTCAAACCGACGGAATAGAGCGTTTCGTAAAATGAATGATAAAATGCGTGACGGTCAAATCCGATTAACTGCCAGCAAGCATTGCGCCTGTAAAGTGATAACCTTAAGTTCCTAACAAAGTTACAGTGGAGGGGGGTCACTACCAGAAAATGTTTAACCTATGCACTGCCCGTTATGGTTGATTAAGATTACCTTCCCATTCAGGAGCTAAAAAAGACACCTCTCTTAAAATACCTTTCCACCCTCCTCCCAGAACGGTGTTTCATACTGCCCACCCCACACCGCCCTTTCCTTCTACTCATTAAGCCATTGTTTAATCAATTTTCCACAGTTTCCCCAACATATTTCATAATTACCTTGTATTGTATCTCGAAAAGGAAAAATTGCAGTGTAAAATTTCCCTAAAGGCTTTAATTATTAAGGGATGAATAAGAAAGGGTTGTTATCTCGTACACTGGAGGAGGGGAGAAAGAGAACAAAATATGTCTTGTATCCTAGGGGATGGAAACGGTAAGGGTAGAAGTTCCTCTTTTGTGTTTATTATTTACGCGATTAGGGATTTTACTTAATGTATGTAGGCTTAAGTGCTGAAATTACCCGTTTTAAAAAATTCGAGAAAAAGCACCTGTTCCAAAAAAAATCCTGAAAAACACCTAATTAAAAAAAAAACACGTGGAAAGAACAAATTAAAAAAACCACAAGGTAAGTTCCTATTGAAAAAAGAGGAAATCACCGATTTAAAAAAAAAAACACGAGGAAAGCGCTTATTAAAAAAAAAAAACACAAGGAAAGCAACTATTTAAAAAACGAGGAAAGCACCTATTTAAAAAAAAAAACACCTTTAAATTTCTATTATAAGCGGATATTCGATGAAGGACTGGAGTAACACTTTAGGTACGAGATATGAACTATACTTTTCATCGCACTATAAATAATAATAATAATAATAATAATAAAAGATGTATAATTTATCAACACAATGAAATTACCCCAAAAAAGTATAACTTTTTAACCAAACAATTGCAAACATTAAGGATTATAACTTCTACATTTTAAACTTTATTTATTTATTGACAATTTACTTATGCATGAAAGTTTATATGATAATTGCAATGGAACATTTAAATCTTTGTCACACATTTTATCAGGACTGCTCAGTAATATTGCTCACAAAATAATGTCAACAATAGTGTTCGCATTGTTTTTACGTTTATACCTACTGTTAGTTAAATGAATAAAAACAGCTGATTTCTAATACTAAACTATTACTAATAGAGAAGCAGCATGCTACTAGCGCAGCTGGTGTTAGAATGCATAACTACACAGCATTACTGAAAAATCTCCAGCTGTCTTTCCCTTTCTGGGAAAATATCACTTTCAATATTCGCAGCTGTAATTGAAAATTATGAATTTCGAGCGTCTAAGGAATCAAGTTTACTTTATAAATTCAGCGGATCGTTGGATTAAAAATTCATTACGTCAACAAACGCTCCGGATACAATAACTCGGGCAATTAAATCCACGTATAATGCGAGTTAACTAGAACCCCGGCCGAAACAAAAACGAATGACAGGAAGAAAAAAGAACGAAAAAACCGATTGCCTTGGGTTGACAAGCTGACCAATCAGACCCAGAAAAAAAACAAGTCCTAAAAGCGGTTTTGTTTTGGTTTTTTCGACTCTGGTCGTTTCATATTAATGGGTTGGGCGGGGTTAAAACAATAGACCTCTTCAAGGCTGCATGGCGGCTATCAAAAGAAGAAGAAGAACACGGCTTCGAGACCAGCAAACGAGAATTTGATTTATTGCCGATGTGAGATGGTGTTTTGTTTTGTGTGCGAAGCGTTAGAAGGTCCCGAGATTAAACTACTTCGGCAAAGTGTCAATGATACTATCTGTCAAGAGAACATAGCCTACTTAGCGACTAAATCTCGATACAAAAATCTTACCCCATTGATTTACTATGTTTAAGAATAAAAAAAACTAATAAATGCATTTAAACTTCAATTTAAATAATTAACTGTCGTAAAACGTAAACTGAAAACTAAATTCGAAAAGTGCTACCTGGATTCGCAAGACAAGGGTCTTACCGTCAGCCGTTCTGAAATCGTTACCAACATGATAAGCTGCACATAACAATAAAACGTCAACATCTCGCATCTATCCTTAGATATACAGGGTGTTTTGCGAGAGGTTGGCACAACTTCAGGAGATGTTAGGGGACCTAAAAAAAGCAAAATTGTTCATTTGAACATAGGTCCGGAAAAGCTTCGTTTTCCAGATATCCATTTAGTTTTTTTTTACTAAATAATTTATATCTAGAGAAATGTTTGACCGATTGAGTTCAAACTTGGCATGAAGTTTAATATAAAAATTGTCTATTTTAATCAAAATAAAAGATTATATACAATAATGCGCTTCGAAATGGCGGCGGTTTGAAAATTTCAAACCTAAATTACCCAAAAACCGTACATTTAAAAAAAAAAAATCCAAATAACTTTTTTGTAGCTCTTTTGATTCTCTATCGAATAGTGTAACTGTCAAAACAATCGGACGAAGGATAATAGATAAGTTAAAGATAATAACAGTGTATGTACATACAATATTGTTGTGTTTACTGTGTTGCTATAGGATGCCGGGTTGAACAAACCAATTATTACATTTCATTTTTTATTGGCACACAACGTTCTACAATGTTTTACAAATAATAGGTGCTTTGTCATTACAAATAACTTAATAAACTAACAACACGAGAGTCAACAAGCATAGATAGGTCTTCTTAAATAAAAATCACAACAATTAGACCAGTGCTGATGTATTAAAAAAAAAAAAAAAAAAAATTAACAGCATGAGACCTACTGGAAGAGGAGCAAAATATTGTCCGAATGACGGGAAAAATAAATTGGAGTCGACAAAATGGAGAAGGGGTGAATTTTTAGGAGTTGAAAGTGGTATTTCACGGTTTTTCGCAATTTGCAACGAAAGTTGACCTCCTATCGAAAAATGTTAAGTATCAAAGTTGTTGATAATAAAAAGATCTACAACTTTTATATGTAACATTTTTCCACATAACCTCAAATTTTCCGGGAAAATCAGAAAAACCAATTTTTCACTTTTTTATTTTTTTCTCGTTCAAAAATTTATTTTTTTCACGAAATTTAGTGAAAATATAACTTATTATGTTTCAAGTAAGCCGTAATTTTTTTGTAACAAAATACAGACTTTTCTTTCTACAAATTCCGAAAAAGTGACCTCATTTTCAACAGAAAAGTTTCACCGATAAAGTTTGTCTTTTCAAGCTCACCAGCCGTCATTTTCCCCTTTAAAGCATCTACTTTTACATTATGTAATAAAAGAGTAGCACTACTATGGAAACATTTTCGAGAAAACGCCATAAAATGAAAAAACAGATTTTCAAAAATAATTTTTTTACATTTTTGTTCTAAACTTATATTTATTTATTAAAACTATTGAAATTAACAGTTGAAACCTTTCGAAAATATTAATTTCATGTTACCTTAATAGGTAGGGCTACAAAGAATAAACAAGGACATAAATAAGGATTTGATTAGACTTTATTTGTTTGTAATTTAAAGAAGTTTTTTAAGTACATTCACATCACGTTTATTAAGTACAAAACTGTTTATTACAAAAACGTATTATTATTATTATTATATATAGTATTTACATTAAAATTTGATTTGATGTACTTTTAAATTACAAAAAGGCGTAATTTAATCTATTATGTAAATAACAAGGCGTAATTTTTAAACGTTAGTTATTTCTAAAACACATTAAAGTTTTGTTTTTTATATGTTTTCGTAAATTTTCAATGTAAAACATTTAAATAAAACTCATACAAACATAATTTTAAAGGATTTTAATATATCTTGCATCATTTAATAATATAAAATTTTTAAGAAATTAAATCGTGAAAGAACGATATGTTTCAAATATACATAAACTGAAAAAGAAACAATGCCTTCTGCAGTGTATTGTCTTGCCAATGTTAAGATAATACAACGTTCGAGAAAATAAACTGAGGAAGTTAATTATTAATGCAATCAAAAAATAATTTTCAAAACACATTCAAGTCGCTAGCTTTAGCCTCTTCGATGGCTGCTCATCGGATGCTTCATTATCTGTTGAATCTTCAAGCTCTTCATCGTCTTCGTCGTCTTCACTTTCTTTATTTTGCCTAGTATTTGTTGGTTCTTCATGTGTGGTGTCTTCTGAATTACTTACATCTTCATAAATTATGTTGTCAATATTATGACAAGTTTCAGAACCATGACACTTTGTACATAAATTTGTGCATCTCAAGCCATGTTTGCGACAGCCACATCTTTTAGTGTTACACCCTGTTTCACAATTGCAGCAAATACTTTTAAGTAATAATTCAGGTATCAAATCTTTATCAGTCATTTTTGGCATGACTCCATTTTGATGCTTCTGCCAGCCCCAATCTGTTACTGTTAATTTGTTACTAAGCCAAGTTTGAAGCTGATAGTATGCCCTGTAACAATGCTGTATTGCTGCGCCTTCAGTTGGTGGAAGTTTTTCTAATTTAAAAGATTTTTTCACTGTGGCTGCTTGATAATTTTGAAACCTTAATTCATTCAAAGTCACAGACTTTTTTACATTTATAAATGGACTTTATAAATTCTATTCCATTATGAGCGATATCGTTTTTATCTGCATTGTGTTTATAAAAAGCGTTTGCCAAATTTGATAAATTGTCAGTGGCTAACAATGAATTTACTACTGCTTTTTCCCCTTTCCAGCAAATGTAGATATTGTGTCGCAAGTCGCAACCAGAGAAACAATGTAAAAAAGCTACTTTATTTTTAAAGGAATCAAGGAATTTTTTTTGTATTTCTTGAGCCTACTTTTTGTAAATAAATGTTACATTTATTTGAATTCAACTAATTTAGAAGCACTAAAAGGTCGATATCTTGACCGACTACTATGACCATTTCATTATCGCCTTCTGCCATTTGTATCGACGTATTAATTATGTCAGCATCGATATCTTCGGCAGCTTGTTTACACAAATATCCTTGTGATTGTAATTTTGCAGATATTGTTTTTATTAATTTATCCTTGTTTTTTCATTCGATAAAAATTTTTCTTGTTAAAATGGTATTTTTGTATTACTTTGATAATCGAATTCAGGAATATTTTCCTGAGTTTTCCTACGAGAACGCTCCAATTTTTTTGTCGAAGCAATTGCTGCAGCTGTTGTTGCAGTAGAAACATTTCCAACTTCTGGGTATCTATCAAAAACTATGCAACTGTTAGCTGCGTAATTGTTTCGCACATACTGTAGATACTTGTTGCTAATTTCTTAAATTTGAAAACCATATTTACCCCCAAAAATTAACCTCATTTCGCCCTTCTATCATAATCAAATCCTTATTTATGTCCTTGTTTATTCTTTGTAGCCCTACCTGTTAAGGTAACATGAAATTAATATTTTCGAAAGGTTTCAACTGTTAATTTCAATAGTTTTAATAAATAAATATGAGTTTAGAACAAAAATGTAAAAAAATTGATTTTTGAAAATCTGTTTTTTCATTTTATGGCGTTTTCTCGAAAATGTTTCCATAGTAGTGCTACTATTTTATTACATAATCTAAAAGTAGATAATGAATTCATTTTCAGTATCCAGGTCACTGATTTATTAAAAATAAAGTTTCTTACCTTCTTTTCTTCCGTCACGTGACCTCTTCTTTATATTCGTTAGTGACGCGTTTCGGGACTTTTATCCCATCATCAGACACAAAATTACTCAATCGAGGTCGTCATACATTAAAATTAAATTAATGTATGTGACAGTTGCCGGCCGGTCGCCAGAAGGTGTACACCTAAACGTGAAATGTGCTATGTGTGTTGTGTGTTTTGTGTAATTTAATTTTAATGTATGACGACCTCGATTGGGTAATTTTGTGTCTGATGATGGGATAAAAGTCCCGAAACGCGTCACTAACGAATATAAAGAAGAGGTCACGTGACGGAAGAAAAGAAGGTAAGACACTTTATTTTTAAAAGTAGATGCTTTAACGGGAAAAATGCCGGCTGGTGAGCTTGAAAAAACAAACTTTATGGGTGAAACTTTTCAATTGAAAATGAGGTTTTTTTTCGGAATTTATCGAAAAAAAAAGAAAAGTCTGTATTTTGCTACAAAAAAATTATGGCTTACTTGAAACATAATAAGTTATATTTTCACCAAATTTCGTGAAAAACCATACATTTTTACACGAGAAAAAAATAAAAAACTGAAAAATCAGTTTTTCCGATTTTCCCGAAAAATTTGAGGTTATGTGGAAAAATTTTAGATACAAAAGTTGTAGATCTTTTTATTATCAACAACTTTGGTATTTAACTTTTTTCGATAGGAGGTCAACTTTCGTTGCAAATTGCGAAAAACCGTGATATAACATTTCAACCCCTAAAAATTCACCCCTTCTCCATTTTGTCGACTCCAATTTATTTTTCCCGTCATTCGGGCAATATTGTGCTCCTATTCCAGTAGGTCTCATGCTGTTAATTTTTTTTTTAGTTTTTATATTTTTTGGCGTCCATCAGCACTGGTCTAAATCAGATTTTCCCCTTTCTAATGGGGCAAATATTATTAGGTCTAATTTATAGGATTTTCCATATATTCACTTACATTGTAATAAACTTTATCTAGTATTTTATATTTTATTTTCTCTTTAAAGGCACACAAGCTTAGAATTTTATAACGATTAACACATGATTACACATATCTTAATTGTTTTTCTTCTTAAAATGGATCATTTTTAGGTTAAACTTCATGCTAAGTTTGAACTCAATAGGTCAAATATCTCTATATCCATGAATTATTTTGAAACAAAAGAAATTATCTGATATCGGGAAAACGAACCTTTTCCAGACCTATGTTCATATGAACAATTTAACTTTTTTTTAGGTTCCCTACCATCTCCTGTCATGTCAACTTCTCGCAAACACACGTTAAGAACACGGTTTATGCAATTTTCATTTTAAAGGGTAAAAATGGGGAAAATACAGAGTTTTACTCCCAGCTCTATAACAGATAAAACAGCTGATTCAGATCAAAAGCTTAGCAATACTTGTTTGTTGAATGCATTTACATTCATTACCATAGCAATTATTCTCCGCTAACAACAGCTTTTTGGGGTTAGGTTAAGAAAAGAGCAAACCAAAAGCAACGAAATAGTTTTTTGTATTATAATTCAAATGTCTGTTGGTAAATATTATAAATAAAACAGCTGATTCCAAAGTTTAACACAATTTCAGGTTAGGCCTATATTAAACCAACAAACACATGAAAGCATTTTTATACTTTTTACTACAGCAAATTTAGAATCATTTAATTTGTTTTAACAACCAATAGCTGTTTTAGGTTAGGTTTATATGAATTAACATATTTTGAATTAATATATTTATCACACAAACCACATACATTCAACTTATACAATTTATATACTAAATAAAGTTTGTATTTTTAACTAAAGAAATAACCATATTACTATGTTCTAAAAATAAAACAAGAATCCACACACAACACTTAATTGTGTGATAAATTAGGTAATCCTTAGCCCACTGTCTGAGTTTTACCATCACTATTATTGTGCAAAGATTGAGCAATTTTCCAGAACGATAACTAGCTACTATATTAAATTATCAACTTTTTATTTGAGTCTTCAAAATGTTCAATCTACCAGTTCAATCTTAGCTTTGAGGTTAGGCATATATGATTCATTTTATACCTTCATTAAAATGAAGTGATACAATATAGCGTACGAAGCACGCACTGGTCTGTCTTAATAAATGAATAAAGAAAGGGACTTCTAACTGCACAAATAATACTTAAGCCAAGTTGATGGCTAACTAATTTTCTTTGATTAACGCACTTTATAAAATTTGAACCAAATCGTAAGTGTAGGTTTTGAGAAAGTACGTTTTCTCAATATCCACACTACCCAAGCTAAAGCCGTTCCTCCGCCAAAGAAATCCGGTTGTGTTTTTCAAAGTGATAATAAAAGACAGTGTTGTTGAGCCCATGTCAAACAGAAATCGGTGCCGCCATTGATGAGTAGAGTGGTTGTCAGTCTCAAGAGTTCGGGACGGCCGCCACCAGCGATCGGGAAGGCATCTTGAGTGCCGTTCGATCTGTCGAGTGTTCGCCGGGGAATTTGCATATTATTACACACGATAGCGGGGACAAAATTTTATACGGGAGGGTCTTATACTGTAACCAGGGTAGAATCGACACTAACCTCTTTGCAGCTGGAATGAGTCGAAAAAACTACTTGCTATAATATTGATGGATCTAAAAAATATATTCTTAATCATTAAAAATTCTGTTTCGTTTAGGAATCACTGTTAAAATGGCAGATACTATATTAGTGTTGATTGTTTCATCAAGAATTGCCAACGTGAGTCCGCTATGTTTGAAAAGATTTACAGGATATCACATTTGCTTAAAGGGGGGGGGGGGGTACCCTGTCTGCCATATTGAAGCTGACTCCCATAAGAGCAATGCTACAGAATAAGCCTTTTTTTCCCTTTAATTCGTGGAATAAATTTAAAAATTTGGTTTCATTTTGAAGTACTGTCTTATGAGGATGTTGTGATTGATGAATATATTTTAAAAAAACCGTGTTTTGTTTTCATAAACGTATGATATAAATAGTAAAAAATAGCAAACTTTATTAATTTTTTACTCAGTTTCAAAAAAAAAAGAGTTATTGCAAATAACCTTAGCAATCAACAATCTATTTTACTTTAAGAAAAAAATACAGCTTTCGTTTTTGATTAAAATAACACAAAAATATGCTTAAACGTGAAGGTATGGTTAGTTTATTTTAACATTGAAATTGCTAGCCAACTTCGTCGTTTTGAATTTAGGGACCCGAGCCTTAAAAACAATATTTTCGTTCAACAACTATTTTAGGTCAACATTTTTGTTTAAAGACTATTTTAGGTAAAGATCATTTTATATCAATATTTGTGTTTAAAACTTATTTTAGAACTTTATTTTTTTTTCTATACAAATTTAGGTAAATCATTTTGTTTGAAGACTACCTTATGACATTTTTGTTTCAGAATTGTTTTATTTATATATTTTTGTTTAAAACCTATTTTAGATCATTAGGCTATTTTTTATTTAAAAACTGCTTTAGGTCAATCTTTTTGTTTAAAAGTTATCTTAGGAAATTTTTTAGTTTTAAGGACTATTTAGATCATTATTTTTGATTAAAAACTATTTTATCTCAAAATTTTTGTTTAAAGATTATTTTAGGTCAACATTTATTTAAAGATTATTTTAGGTCAACATTTTTGTTTAAATACTATTTTATGACAACATTTTTGTTTAAAGACGTTTTTAGATCAACATTTTTGTCTAAAGACTATTTTAAATCAACATTTATTTAAAGATTATTTTAGGTCAACATTTTCGTTTAAAAACTATTTTATGATAACATTTTTGTTTAAAGACTTTTTTAGATCAACATTTTTGTCTAAAGACTATTTTAGGTCAACATTTATTTAAAGATTATTTTAGGTCAACATTTTCGTTTAAATACTATTTTATGACAAAATTTTTGTTTAAAGACTTTTTTAGACCAACATTTTTGTTTAAAGACTATTTTAGGTCAACATTTTTGTTTACAGAATATTTTAGATAAATATTTTTATTTTAAGACTTTCAGGGTGACATTATTACTTTAAGGGGGCGCTTACCCTGCCGCTATATTGAATCTGATTCCCATAAGAGCAATGCTACAGAATAAATCATTTTTTTCCGTTAATTCATGGAATAAATTTAAAATTTTGGTTTCATTTTGAAGTACTATCATATGCGGATGTTGATTGCCGAATACATTTTCAAAACCCGTGTTATTGTTTTCATAAACGTATGATATAAATAGTAAAAAATAGTAAACTTTATTAATTTTTTACTCAGTTGCAAAAAGAGATATTGCAAAAAAACTTTAGCAATCAACACCCATAATCTATTTTACTTTAAGAAAAAAAAAATACAGCTTTCGTTTATTGCCAAAAACAACACAAAAATATGCTTAATAGTGAAGGTATGTTTTGGTTATTTAACATTGAAATTGGTACCCAACTTCGCCGTTTTGAAAGTGGAGAGCCGAGCCTTAAAACAGTTTCAGGGTAGTTTTTTTTTATTGTATTATTGACGTCTTTTGTTACAGTTAATTTAAAAAGCAATCTCAGTGTTTAAAGACATTTTCAGAACAATTTAACAATATTTACAGCACAATAAAGACGTTATCAGCACGTCTCTTTAAATAAATTTTATTCCCAATACAGTGTCTCTTTTTACAGATATTTCAGAGTAATATAAGTGTTCAATAAAAACTTCAAGACAATTTAAAAATATTCAGTACAGTTAAAGACATTTTCAACTCAATACTTTTATAGACATTTTAGAGCAATATAATTTTAAAAAGTAATTTTTAGTACAATATAAAACACATAATGCTTCAAGATAATTTAAAGACATTTTGAAATCAAAATCTTTGAATAAATACATTTCCAGGACAATAACTTTGTTCAAAGACACATTCAGGACTAAATCTTTCTTTAAACGTATTTCCAGACCCGTTTAAAGATATTTTAAGACAACATCTTCTACTTAATACACTTTAAAGACTATGCCTATTTTAAACAACCCTTATGTTTGTAAGAATATCTGCGTTAAGTTATATTTCTCAGTATGTATTTGTCGCAATGAATATTCTACCATGAACCGTCTTGGTAAACTCTTTACACAATTATAAAGAACGTAACACTGTCAAGGAAACATCATACCAAGAGTCCATCATACGATGGTTGTTCTTTTAATTAAATATAGACATTAAAAATAAAGCAAGCCAACTTATACGCCCGAGTTGATGGTAATTTGTTTAAATAAAGTTTATCCCCTTTTCTCAACCCCCCCCCCCCCACCCGAGGTGCATATTTCAAATATAATTCCACTTAATTTCACTGGCTGAAAACTTTACATAGAGCCGTTTAATAAGACTTTCTTTAGGTTATTTTGCTTCCCCTGAGATACGAAAAGGGTTGAAAGTGAGCAATTTGCCAGACAACTAGTCATGTCTTTTTATTTCACCTCCCCCCCCCACGTCTGCTTTTCCACCGGGTTTTTTCCTCTCGGCAGCCATGTTAGGTTTAAAAGACAAGCGTCGAGTTTTTACCTCCTTGGGGGATAAGTCTGCAGGTTCGCTTTGCTCTTTCCATTTTCACGAATCAGTTGTGTTAAAGTAATTCTGAGTACATAAGCGGCCATTTGAAGGGGTTTATCATCATAACATTAATGAATTGTATATTATACTAGGGGAAACCCGTGCGTGCTCCGCACGCCAACCTCGTTGGAACCTTATCGTATTATGATTTCGTTATAATAAAGGTGTAGGATTAATAATAACCCCAAAGGTAAGATTGTAAATAATCAAATCAAATTATTTCGTATATTTTATAACAGCAGTGATAATAAATGTTAAAAGAACAAGCAAGGGTCAGGTCTAAACTTAAATAAAAACCTAACCTAAAAGTTTTAAATCAGCTGTTAATGGAAATATTAGAGCAAACAGCTGTTTTATCCAGTTATTTCATTCCATTGGTTGCTTTGGTAATGTTGGTTCATCAGTCTAGGTCTACCCTAAAAAAAATTTCCGAATAAATTTATAAATATTGAAATACAAAATGTTTTTATTAAAATGAATTATGTTACTGAAATAGTGTAGCTTTTTATCAGGAAAACAATTTTTTCAATCGTTTCAGTAGTTCCAGAGATTACCCCCTACATACAAACAAACAAACTTTACTTCATAATAATAGTATAGATAAGATTTGTTGACTAATTTATATAAATAAAAAAAGGCAATTTTCGCGTGATTGTGTAGTACTGGTAAACCATAGAACCGATGAATATGAAATTTTACAGGAATATCCCAGTTTTATGTAGCTGCGCGTTGATAAATTAAATAACAGGACTAGAAAAAAAATGATATTTTATTTACTCTACATTGGCTTAACCATCTTCTTTCTATTTGTCAATTAAATGTATATAGCTCAACTGACTGAAGATGTTCAGAGTTGGTAAAATAATCAGCTGTTTATTCTCTTAAGGGTGTGCAATACCAGGACGAAATAGTCCCATACAATTCTCTTCAATATAACTTATCTTTCAACAAATTTTTAAGATAATCATTTGTAATTTGCAGGGAATCGTTCATGAACACCTAAATTATAATTCATAGGTGACCAAACTTGTAAATTATACATTTTTATTAAAAATATCAACTCCTATGAAAGGGAGTGTACGTCCGTACGTACGTAACATATAATATAACAGCTGATTTCATCCATTATCTGTAGTACTTAAACTAACCCAGTGTAGATTATAGTTTGGGGTTATGTTTTACAACTTCAATCGTTATAATTTCTTGTGAAGTAGATTTTTTTTAAATATGAGTTATAGAACTAATGTATGCTATAATCTACGTTATAATATTTGCTTTGAGGTTATAAACTGTAAATAAACACAACCTTTTATCATTAATATATATGTTTATACAAATTTAAAGAAGAGATATCTATTCGTTTAACTTCGGAAACAGTCGTACATCTTCGTATAAGAAATAAAAATATTCGATTATTAATTTCTTCACTATGATATTAATAACTTCTAAATAATTAGATCTATCAATATGAAATAAAAATCAATTAAAAGATAGTATATTTTATCTTTCTTTAAATATATAATAACATATGTAAATCAAAATGTTTAACAAATAGGCCTACAGTTTTATAGTCCTTATTATTGTACACATTTACCGAGTTAAAAATCCCTTTCAGAATAGTTAGGTAGGTCTAGATAAGTAGGTCTTAATGTTGTTTTTAAAGAGTTTGTTTTTTAAATGATGTATTTCTGATGTGTATCTAATTAATCAGCCTGTGATTTTTCAGAGGGGCTTACTATTATGCTTATAAACAAGACGAAAACATCACTTTCAGTCGAGTCACTTGATAGCGGTAAAACATAGGGGCGAATTTCGTTACCTACTAACTGTACATTGGAGCTTTCTGCAAATTTAAATGTCGTACGACATGGCGGAAACTAAAAATAAGACCGGCATTAGTAAAAACGAAAGGTATTCAAGCGATATTCTAGTCGCGCTCGAGCGCCTTACCAATGCTATATCTTAGGCCAGCCTTCTCAAGGTTACCGCTCACTGGATTTGATGCTTTTACCAAGTGGTATTGCCCACATTCCCACCCTTAACTCCATATTTCTCATGACGCATTAATAGCTGATTTCGTTGATTATAATCAGATGGTTTATAGCCCAGTATATAGGGGGGTTTCAGCTTACATTAATTGCGGCAAAAGATTTTTTTTCTAGGATCGTTTGGTATGGTGTGGGCATGCCGAATCTAATTTTGCGACCTCGAAAGTGGTTGAGACAACTTTTGGGGGGCAAAAAACTTCGAAATTTTCAGAGTTTTTCCAGTTTTTCTCTTATAACTCAAAAACGGTGCATATTTTAGGAAAAAATTTCGCGTCGATTAAAAAAATAAAGTGTAAAATTGGTCGAGTAGTTCGATTTTTATGGGGATCCAAAAAACAGTAAATCTTTCCAACTTTGCCAAAAACTGTGTTTTACACATTTTCAATGTGCTGTAACTTTCCAAAATTAAATTTTAACAATACTCCCTCCCTAAAAGTTGTAGAGCATCAATCCATGAATTCAAAAAGCACAAATTTTTCTAAATTGTGCAAATTTTGAAATTTTGTCAACTCATTAAGCAAAATTGTGAAAACCCTTAAATTCACATAATTCGCTCTTTTTCGATGTCTATGAGGCCGGGAATTAATTCTGACTTAATTCTGAGTCTTGTCATCTGAATGCATCTGGAAATTGTTTTAACACGTTCGCTAGCACCAATTATAACATTTTTTTAGTACGCATAGACTAGCGTCGCATATATATATTAATACTGTACGAGCATATTTAGGACTCCTTCCGAACAACGTAAATCTGTGTGATGTTTTGACAAACTTGTTTCACGAATGTAGTAATTATGGAGCATGTCACGAGTAATAAAGGATTTCTTTAAAAGATATATTACAAACTTCGAAATGTAATGGATGGGAACGTTAAAATCTGTAATTCAGTAAAAGCTTTCCTGCAGGAAAACATAGTTTCTTGGTAAAGCATTGACGCACTTTTGAAGCCGCATTATTTGAAAAACCGCTGTTGAACAGTTTCCTTACAAAACTACATTATACCTCACGTGTGAATAACATATAGACTTAAGTTTTTGGAAATCAAAAGTACTTCTTGCCGTTCCTAATGCGAAACAAACACTCCTCCACTTAGAACAAACACTATTAACATGTATTTTCCAGTTCAAATACTGATAATGTACATTTAAACCCAAGAATTTCGTTTGATTAATAAAATGCATAGCGTTTCCGTTGCTACTGACATTCAAGGACATACTTTGATTGGATTTTGTATGGAATTGCATTATATTTGTTTTACATTTATTTATTAGCACTAAACAACTCTATCATATAATGTATAGCATCTTGTGTTTGAATCTCTAGATCCTCTCGTTAGAAAAGCGTACAGTCATCAGCAAAAAAGAAAAAGAAAACAGTCGTAGGACTGTCGACAGAAATGAAAACTATCATGAATATAAATCGTTGGTTATATTAGTTTAATCCGAAATTTGATAATTTTACAGGTACGCTAATTTAACACAACTTACAAAATTAGGAAATGCGATGTCCATTTCAGAGGTATCACCAATTAAACTATTTCAACACAACTTACAAAATGAGGAAACACAATGTCCATTCATCGATAGCGTGATGTGACTGAACCAATACAGCTATTGAGTTTAAGCCTTTGAATTTACCACTGCCTATTTTATTTCCTCGATTTCTTCTTCTTTTACCATCAGTTTTTACATTAAACTTCTGGTTCATAATAGCGTGTGTGTACACCAACGAAGGATAAGTTCTTTGGGAAGTACTTCGCCCTTATTTGGAATGGCTGTAGGTTTTGATAGGGGCAACATAGAGACCTCTAGTTTGCACCATTTGATTTCTTTTTTTATGCCCTTTAAAATGAGGGGTCACATGATGAGGGTTTGTATTTGAAAATTTTAAGTTGCCCCCCATTTAGAACAGGAGGGCGAAATGTTTAACCACCTAAACAAGTAAAAGAAAAGTTATAATAGGATCATATCAAGGTCTCATATTGATATCTCAGGCCGTTTAAATTATATCCAGGCGTGCCTGGACATAAAACTCACCCTGTACATATAATCCAAACACCACTCACTGACTTATCACGAAATCTCAAAAACCACCAAACGGATTGGAATGAAATTTGGTATGTAGCTTCCTCTAGAGCCCTGGGTGCTCTCTAAGAAAGATTAAAAAATAATCGAAATTTTAGGACAGTTTTGGGGGTCAAATTTACTAAAAATCCCCATATTTAACTTTGATTTGTCTATCCGTGCAAAGCCGGATAGGGCCGGATAGTTATTTAATATGAATAATAGAGGTCCCAATATACTACCATGAGGACTCCTATGCCTCAAGGAATAATAGACTATATGTATCCTCGTGAACAACGAAAGTAAAATACATTATTTCTACTGTATATTTCTTTATAAGGTATTTAACGACTCACTGACTCATCAAAAAACTTCAGGAACGACAAAGCATGATTACCTTAAATTTCTAATTCAGCCCCCCCCCCCCTGGATTTTAGGTGATCGTTAAGAATACGATTTTGTACTTTTAATAGAGAGTATAAATGGAAAAAACTAATTACATAATATAAATGTCTAAAAACTAAAATAAAACCCAAAAAACAAAAATAAATATTTAAAACAAATAAAAAAGTACATTCCGCTATAATTACGTTATTGATATCGGCTATCTTGCTTGCACGAGCACCTAAAATGAACGATACAGCGTTGCCATATTTAAGAATAGTACGTAATTTCTGTATTACTCTTTTAAAAGACAAATTTTTTACATCGTTTGAATATATGTGTGACAAATTAACATAACGAAAAACACGTGCGTATACGCTACACGAAGAAGAGGCGATCAAAGTAAGGTTAAATTATGCAATTTTTTAGTTACTTTAATATTTCTTTTAAAATTGAAGTTTGTCAACGATGTGTCGTTAATTATAACATTAATAATTTTTCCTGTGCCGTTCGGTAAGTACCCTGAGAATTTTACTAGTTCTGGTTCTAGATTTTATGTTGCCACTTTTGTATGATAACAAAATCATTATTAATTATAGTTTCAGTGTATAAAAACCTTACTTAAACTAACTGAACGCGATTTCCCAGCAAATTTCAACGCAGTTGTACTATTTCAACATAACATAGTTCGTGCTTATCGATATTTTCCCACTGTTTTTGTGACACGTCCGATCAGATGATTGAACGAAGTTTCCTAGAGGCAGATCAGATGTGACACGCGGTCAAAGGTCGGACGAAGACAGCCTCGTTAATTTCTTGAATCTGTTATCCCATTTTACTTCGGACAAACATTTTAATTGATGTTACGAACACAGATACAGTGTGTCGTCATAGCGTGACAGTGCGTTCCAGATTACGTCAATAGGTTAGGTTGATCAGCTGTTTACCGTATCCGCTAAATTACACTCCGTAAGTGCGTGCGGTAGATTGACGAACTGTTAACGTACTGTTGTTTATCATCTGTAACTTGTAAAGTGATGTTAGGTTGATCAGGTGTTTACTGTATTTTCCGCTAAATTATACTCCGTAAATGCACGAGGTTAGATTGGTGAAGTGTTAACGTACAGTATTTACCATTGGATATCATCCGTAACTTGTAATGTGAGGTTAGATTGATCAGGTGTTTACTGTATTTCCCGCTAAATTATACTCCGTAAATGCACGAGGTTGGATTGGTGAAGTGTTAACGCACGGTATTTATCGTTGGACATCATCCATAACTTGTAAAGTGAGGTTAGATTGATCAGGTGTTTACTGTATTTCCCGCTAAATTATACTCCGTAAATGCACGAGGTT
>JAGFPH010000009.1:1096806-1116839 GCA_018207615.1 Philaenus spumarius
TTTATCGTTGGACGTCATCCGTAACTTGTAAAGTGAGGTTAGGTTGATCAGCTGTTAACTTGTAGGTAATACCCGCTAAATTTCTTCAAGCGGGTAGTTTATACGTATTTTGTAAAGATGACGTAGTCCGTACTTTAACAGTGAGACGTATTAAATGCAATGATAAAATCAAGAAGTCGTAATCTCGACAAAGTTGTAAAATTGAAAATTACGCCCATACAAACACTATTGAACGTAGGGGGCGAGACATCCGTGAGAAAATACTGAAACACGGGAGAAAAAAACTAAATTTTGTCGATTACCTGGCAGAACATTTATTTAAACATATTTAAACAGAAATCCTACCTGAACTACAGAATTCGTTACCAGAGATGACTGTGGCAAAATATTGTCCACAAACAAGGTATATAGGCCTATAAACCCATACTAAAAATAGCATGAAGTGGTATTTACTTACAGTTACAGTGTAAATATTCATAATTTGGTAACACTTCTTGGATTTCTAAAAACGGTCTTCAATTGATAATATGTTTTTAGTTTCTAAATATATATATGTTGGTAGTACGACTTACTTTCAGCAAAATCTGGCAACGCTGTTGTATTACTTCAGCAAAATGGCTGACACTCGTCTATGTTAAATCGCCTATTTAATTTTTAGTTTTGCTGTTTTGTAATACTTGTTTTAGATTGTTAAAATTTACTTTCCAGCCATTTTCTTTATATGTAAAGTAAAAAAGTAAAGTTTTGAGTTTCGCTAGGAGAACAGCTCTTTACCCTCATCTGCAATCTATGGCGACTGGCGTGCGAATCACGCATGTGACTTTCTAGTTGTAGTCCGTAGACACGAACTTAATTCCAAACACGTCCAACAAACGAGATTTCCCAACCCAGTACAACAAGCCTACTTAACACAACCTAATTAAACCAATTTTTCACAGCCTTAGCCTATTCCTGACCCCAGACTGCTTTCAATAGCCCCTCCTACGCTTAGAATTGGATGTCATCAAAATGATGAACTCCCAAAAGCAATTTCATCCCTAAAACAATGCCTGACCCAATAGGAGTTATTGTATCAATAAATCTGTGTTCACCGGGGGGTGGTGCTTTCAACCCCCCCGAACAGTGTCAAAGAGTGACTAACGGCGCGTCTACCTGAGTCCCGAACCTTCGGATCTTTTGTTCAAACTACTATTATCCTACAGATCGAGTTTCTATGCGGTTGGTGATTAAAAATTACGCTTTGTCGTCTTTGTATTGTCGGTTAAATTAATTTGACGGAATTAGATCAATTTTGAAGTTTTTTATACAAAATTTATATCGAGAGTTAAAATCACCTAACTTAGTCGAAATCTAACCTATTTCATTAAAGTCCGAGTATCAGTTGCCCCAAAGAGTTTATACCTAAACAATTTTCACATCGTAAATTCATAACGTTTAATTCTTGAAAACTAGCTCATCATGTATTCAAGGAAGCCGTAATGTCGTTAAAATTCTCTCCCCCGTTCTTGAACGTTGCCGCGTTTCTGCCAGCACCTTTAAATAATTGCATTAAAATGATTACAGGTATTTGTCACTAAACGACAAAATAAATTTACAAATTATCCCCACTCTCGAAAGCGTTGTCGGGTTAAAACAAAGCGCCGAACGGATAAGCTATGATCAACCCGATCGTTTAAATTACCGTCCGTTGTCAATCCATCGGGAATTGTTGTAACAATTTGATCAAACGGCAAAAATTGTCCGTTACAATGTCGGATACCGCCTACAATATATTGTCTTAAGTAAAAGAAACCCGGCAGTCTGTAATTTAGAGAGGTAATGCCGCTATTACTAACCATAAGCTCCGAGACGCATCATTAAAACATTCCTATTTGGCTGGCTGTCGAAAAATACAAAATGCAGCACCGCCCATCGCATCTTAGCGCCCTAGCCAGGTAGATGCGATGGTATAATGGGTTTACCACAGGATGAACCATTCGTGTCTTTTAATTACATAGGCCTATAAGTTATTCATAGTGGAAGCAGTATTCGCTGACAATTAGCGTACTTTTAGTCATGAGAACTTCATTTCTATCCTAATGTTAAAATCTCCTTTAAACATATTATTATGATGAATATTTTTTAAACTTTAAACGGCAAAGTAAAATGAAGTTAACAAAGTTACAATGAGTAGACCTAGAGCTGACGAGAAGAAGTATTTGTTGACAATTATTTAGCGTACTTTTAGAGTTAATAATAATTAAGTTTTTCATATCCTCGAATTTGTTTGTTTCTGCAAAATTATTAGTAATATTTCGAACTACCTTATTTACGCTTTTGTGTTCTTTTAATCTACAAAATTGTTTATAGAAACACAAAATGCTTAAAATCAACAGGTATTTTCATTCAAATCATAGCCGTAGCAAAAATGTAGCCTATTTATATCCTACCATTAAAGTCTCTAAATTTTATAATCAAAATCACATTTAAAAACACAAGATAACACAGAAGGAATCGTACAAAACGACAGGACTTAATTTATCTTAAATAATAATGGTTATTTTACCATAAATCTCCAACAGAACTTTATTCTTAGCCTATCATTAAAGTCTACAATAAAACGGTAAAGTATCGAATCATCGTAGTAAACATAAATCAGTTTCCGGATAATTTCCCATGGATAATAAGCTATTGCGAACTTCTTGATAGAAAAGGGAATCGGGGTGATCTATGTGTGCGATAAATTATATTTCCACAAAAAAGTCTAGATTAAGTTAGTTAATTGACGGCATCCTTCGAACATCTTTTCAGTTCTTTAATATGGATTACCTGTAATACGTATTACAAATATCTTCATTTATTCGTATATACCTAACATGTAACATGATTTTAATGCTAATGATGAATGATTTGAAGTTATAACCATTTATCGATTAATGCTATAGAATCCATAATTTTCGGAGTATTCTACGTATTTGTATCACATATATTTGGTGAAACAAGCTAGGAATGTAACTACACTTAAAAAGATAGTACAGTATACACAAATAATAAGACAACTTCGTTTCTATCCTAAAGTTAATGTCTCCCAAATATTAGAAATGATAATTTACTTCAAACTTTTTAGCTAGATACAGATTAGATAGTTTTTTTAATTGGTTAGACAATATCCTAAGTAAATTTGTTCTATTTGAAACACTCACGAAGAATACATTAAATTATTGTATAGCCTACATTTCAATATGAACAAAATATTCAATGAATAATAAGTTATTAAACGATTTTACACTTCGTTCGAACATATCAGAACTTCATTCATATTCCACCATTAAAGTCCCTACAGTTTATCATTCCAAAAGGACTATTACACTAAAACATATCTTTTAAAACCATTCCCAATAAATCTCGAGCTCCCAATATCTGGACACAGCACGGAATACTATTGTATTATATTAATTTAGTTCCCCATCCTAAGACAAGGAGTGCAGACAGACCGACACCGCCCCAGGGGGCCCCTCCCCGCGGTCACACTATTTCTATGTATATTTTCCTTTTGGGCGTGTCCCGTCTTCGGTGACATCGTCCAGGACTCCCCGCCGGGTGTGATTGTGTGTCGTCGGACGGATAAAACAAGACTTTGCGAATTCGCCGACGCCACTCCTTGAGTAATGAAACCGGCACACTGATTAATACCAACCTTAGGGAACTTTTGTGTAACACGTTTTGGTTTTGTTCTGTTGGCGACAGTGCTGGCGTCCCGAACCAGTTTGGTTTAAATTGGCTGAGATAATCGTCTGGGTTCGATTTAAATCGTTTTCTAATTCGGTGGAAAATAATGGCCAGCTCGGATTTAGACATCTGGTAAATATCGAATAACTTGTAATTTAAACTTGATGCATATTACAATTGAAAATAAGTGTATATCATTTGTTCAGTAAACTCTTTGGAGGCCATTTTATAGCTAATTTAGGTCTAATACTTATAACAATCTACGATTTAAACAAACAAATAAGATCATAAGTTGGTAACACGAACTAACTGTCCATACAAAATGGTAATCTATAGGAAGATTATATTATACCTAATTTGACTAAAAAACAACATTAAAATTTTTATGAATGTTTACTCGTATTTTTAGCATTGCCTTCCAGGCAAACCCATGAATAAAACTACATAGGCCTACTGAGTATGGTCTCGGATTTAAAAGGACATACTGAAATTTACTAATAACAGACAAACATTTTGGCCTATAAAGGAAAAAATACTATTAAACATTTAAAATACATAGCTCAGAAGATTTTAAATGTTGGTAAAATAATCAGCAGTTAATGCTACATCTAAAAACTGGTATGTAGGCTGTTTCTCAGTGGCATTTCCACTAACGACGATTTCATACTCTAACGTAATAAATGGTATTTTAAATGTTTTGGCTTTGAATTCGTTTAGAAGAAGACCTAAGTTGTGCTGGTCCTTTATAACTTGTATTAGGCCTATAACTTCTGTTGCATTGTGGTCTTAAATCCGGCGGTTTACAGACTTTTTCCACCTTCTACATGATTGGAACTGGTTAAGTAAAACTACGTGAAAAATGTGCACTTACTTTAGCCGATATATGTCTCTATTATATAAAAATATATATACTGCGCATGCGTCATACACAGGTTATCGTTACCCACACACTCCAACGAAGGGTCGATCACAATAGTATCGCGGCAAAGAGTCTGGGCCTTTTCTGATTGACAGCTGGACTCTTTGTCCCCCTTTACCTGCATCAATTATTAGTGACTAACTATCCAAAAGTTGTAGAATTTACTAAAACAAAACCCCTAAAGTCTTTATTTACTGTCTCTAGTCACATTATGTTTCTAGTTTGTAAACATATATATATGTTTATATCATGTTATAGATATGTCACTAGTTATTATATACAAAAATGTAATCTGTGAGCTTAAAACCACAAGGGAGAAGTGTAAACTTTTTAACACAACTTACGAAATGAGGAAGCACAATGTCCATTTCAGAGGTATTACCAAGTAAACTATACATTGTGTTAACATTAACGGGTTATGCCTATAACGTAGGACAATCTGTTACACTTATATACCCGACTGAAATATACTGAACTAGTTATACGTTCGTGGCCTAACCGGCTAAGGCACTAGTCTATGGTGATGTACTCTGCTGGATCGAATCTCGGCAGGACCAAAACTTTTTTCAAACAGACGGATTCACATGTGTACTGTATATAGTAGAGCGTTTCAGAAAATGCGTGATGTAATGGAGCGTTTCACAATAGAGCGTTGCGTGACGGTAAAATCCGATTCACCCGCCAGGAAACATAGCGCTGAGGTGCGTCTATAGAATAAGCCTATGATGTAGGACAATCTGTTACATACCCAACTCAAATATATATTTAGTGCGCCGAGTTGCGCCTACAGAAGTTTACACTTCAAAAATATAAATATGAATTAATAAGAGAAATTTTAAAGAATTTTATATGCCTTTAGTAAAAGGGTCCAACAAATCTGTTAAGTGGCATCTTTGGAATTATAATTATATAAGTAGGCCTACAGCATTCAATTATGTCCAGAGTGTTGGTCTTTTCACTATCCAGTGTGGAGCCTAATTTTATCATCCCCAGTCACACCCAAAAATGTCCCGTCCAAGGCGGACTAAGAGTCCGCACCTTTTCGTCCTAGCCCCCCCCCCCACCGCAAACCAGGCAACCAATATTTACGACCGTCTGATTACCCGGTCCCGTTGTCCGTGCTCTTCGGTTTCATTCCTCATCAGTTAAAGTTCCGTACTGTCAATAATTTCTAATCAACCACTCCGAACGATAACTGTTTGACCACAGAAACAGTCCGTAGCGTTTAGCAGATATTCCACTAATACCAGTGATTACCGCTAGTGGACGGACTTGTCACTGGAATCGATTTCGCGATTAAGATTTGCTCAGATGGGAACACGTTATTACAGATAATAAGTGGGAAAGTCTGTATGGCTTGTCTCTTCAAACTGGATTTTTTTATTGAGGGTTAGGTTGTTCGGATCAGTAGATGGCGATCTCGGTACATGACCTCATCTGTGCGTTTTGCTTTCTCTGTGTACGTGTCGAAGAAATGGTACTGCTGATACGTGTTAATTCCCTTCTAGATTGCAGCACGATCTGTGGCTACGAAATTCGGATTAAAAACCGTAATGGGTTTCCTCACACGTAAATCTATTTAAAAAATTTAAAATTGATTATTTCTTGTAATTAAAGTTACAAATTATTTCCTGTATACAAGGAAGAAAGATTTCGATGTGTTAATTTTTAATTACTGACTTTAATAATAGTGCATTAACATAACTATAACAAACAAAAAAAATTGAAGTGTCTGTCTTTGATTTCAAAAGTTCCTATGGTTTTTCACACATTACCAAAACCTAAACACATATTTTATAAATCTTTTGTCTGTCCATATTTTTGTTTGGGTCCTGAATGGCTAAACCGATTTAGACGAAACTTTCATTAACATGTAGAGTACATTTCGGATAATATTTTAGGCTACTTTTTATTCCGAAAATATATAAAATTCCAGTAAAACAATTGAAAAAATGTAATCATTATGGACAAAATTAGGGATTTTGTTGACGAATTTTGGGGATAGCGCGTGTCTATTTGCATCTATGTCTTGCATTATGTACAGGTCACAGTTACCCCCCACCACTTAACTTAGATCCAAGTGCATCTGTCCTAATCAATCACCATTTCGATAAAAATTCCTATTAAAAAATTGGATAATGTAAAAGTTATGAACAAAATTAGGAATTTTGTGGACAAATGTTATAGTGCTTGTATATTTCAACCTCTGAATTACATTTTGTGCAGTTCACAACTACCACCACCCAACTTATATCCAATTGCTGCTGTCCTAGTCAATCGTAATTTCAGTAAAATAACAGAATATACAATAATATGTTTGCATCAGCATCACTGTATGTCACCGCAGGGTTGGCGAGCGAAGCGACCAGAGGCAGGGCCCCTAGTGGTGTAAATAAATAATATCTATACATATAAATAAAACTAAAGTGTCTGAATGTGATTTCAAAATAAATCCTAAGCTCATATGGTTATTCAGACTTTACCATAACCTAGGCTACACGTACATTTTTTAAATTTTTTGTCTGACTGTTTTCCGGGCTAAATACCGGAATGGCTGAACCTATTTTGACGAAACTTTCATTTCCATGTAGAGGACTTTTCGGAGATTAATCTAGGATACTTTTTATCCCTGAAATATTTATTGTACCTATTTACAAATTAAAAAAAAATGTAAAATCTACGGACAAATTTAGGGGTTTTGCGAACGGACGTGACACGCGGCCATTATAAGTAAAACAACTGATTTGGCCCAAAAGCTTAACAATTTGACATGATCTTCTGTGATTTAATTTACTAATGAGAATAAAGAAAAAAGTTCATATAAACATAGGTTCGCAAATGCTTCATTTTCTAGTTATCCACCAATTTGTTGTTTTTACAAAACACTTAATATGGAAGTAGGCAATATATTGAACGCAAATTTTGGATACATATTTGGTACGACAACTTTCCCCCATGTAGAAAAAACCAAAAAGGTTTTTTCATATATTTACGAAATGGCAGCCGTTTAAAATGTTCAATGTAAAATATCTCGAAAACCGCTAACTTTGCAACAAATTTCAAGAAAAGATATTCCTTTTTTAATGACAAACATAACGGTTATTTTTATTATTTCTGTAACTTAAGAGATAACCGTGATATTGGCTAAAAAATAAACATTTTGTAGGCTACGTTATTAGTTGTCTATAAGAAAACTTCCCGATGATTTCAATCAATATCGATTTATTATTTTTTAAATGTGTTAAAAGATTTAAAAAATTACATAGTTACGATTTTAACTACTTTAAGATAAGTAATAAATTACAGGTACCTAGTTTAAGGTTTACCGGTTCCATGTACATTTTGAGTAGATGAAGATTTTTAAAGAAGATGTCTTCTGAGAGTTAGGCTACCTGAAAATAAAAATTTAATACGTGAAAAATATTATAAATAAGATTAAATTAAAAGCTAAGCAAATTTGAACAACCAATCCGAATGATTCAAATCAAGAACATTATAAATTAGTAACTGTATCGCGTGTAATTTCGTCAGTTTTTAATCATCTACAGATTACCTACTTATCGCTTAGTTGTTTTTTAAACCAAACTATCATCCGCCACAAATGATTTATACAATTTCCGTTTTATTATCTCTATCACAAATTATTCATATCATTGCCACAGGAGTGTTTAGACGTTACAATTGCTGCAGTCTAAGGGATTGAAATGGGGTTGCTACCCCTATACAATAAATATAGCCTAAATTAAACTAACTTCCTACAAGCTATAAAGCTAAAATTGTGTAATATTAAGTACTTAAGTAATGTAAAAAACCATTAAGTAAAAGGGAAAATGGAATAACTTATAATTAAATAATAATCCATTCACTTAATTTTTCTATATTCTCAAAAACTACACAACTAATTTCACAATAATACACATATTGGTACCAGGATCGTTTAGAGAATATGGTGACTACGATAAAAGAGATTTAGTGGGAGTAGTTACCCTATGCGATACAAAATAAATTGCACTAACTTCCTGCAAACTATAAAGCTAAAATTGGTTATTAAAGTGATTAAAAACCATTTGCAATTCGATTACTTAAGTCAAAGGTATGAAATAAAATAACTAACCTTAAAAAGCATTGCCGAGTCCTATGTTTTTTTTTTTTTTTTATAAAAAATGTAAAAACATAAAAAATACTATTCAAATAAAAAGCACATGCGAAAACATCGATTCGCTTCAGGAGAGCCTCAAAACTAAAACTTTGAAAACTTCCTCACCCATAATCCATTAAATAGTCTACATCGCAACATCCATTATATGAGATACAAATGTGTGTTCTTTTATTATAATGTAAAATATAGTAATTGGATCACGCAGCTGAACTGATGACGTAAGTTTAGCGAATCGCCTAAATTAAATTTATGTGTTTTAGGGTTTCAACCAACTATTTGGGAAACTGACTGTGTGTACTTATTAGTATATGTTAGTAGAATTTGTTTGCATCCAAGCCTCCCAGCTTCGACTCACGCCGCTTCGTTCCACTCGCAGCTTTTTAACTTCCCGCTACCAATAAAGGGAAGTTATTGATTTCGGTCCGATTTTCGAAAGTCGAGTTTTCATTAAATCTCCACGTTTTGAGGTCCCAGGAAGCCATTCTGACTATTCCCGCCGAGGTGTCCAACCGTGCGTGTGTGTGTTTGTGTGTGTGTGTGTGTGTGTATGTGTGGATGTATGTGTGTAAATAAATTTTTGTCGTACAGTTTCTCAAAAACGAATCAACCGATTGAATTCTACGACATGTCATTCGAAAGGGTGTATCAAAACTTAGATCTGATTAGATTTGAGAGTTAATCCATCGAGCCAATCCGAAGAAATTAAAAAAAATAACCTAATTTTTTTTTGAAATTTTTATGTTTTTTAAAAATAACTTTAAAGCGTGCGAAAAAATCTTAATAAAACCATGTATACATTTTTTGTGCTTAAAAAACTGCGTCGACTGTTTTTTTGAAAATGAAAATCGGACGACGCATTCAAAAGTTATCGTTGTTTAAAAATTCACAAATTTTCGTTTTTTGGTATTTTTTTAACATATCTTCCAGATTTCTCAACCAATCAATATAAACCTGTACATTTTCTTTTTGTGCTTTAAAAACTGCGTAGAATGCTTTTTTAAAAATGAAAATCGAACGACGCATTCAAAAGTTATCGTTGTTTAAAAATTCACAAATTTTCGTTTTTTGGTATTTTTTTAACATATCTTCCAGATTTCTCAACTAATCAATATAAACCTGTACATTTTCTTTTTGTGCATTAAAAACTGCGAAGAATGCTTTTTTGAAAATGAAAATCGGACGACGCATTCAAAAGTTATCGTTGTTTAAAAATTCACAAATTTTTGTTTTTTGGTATTTTTTGGTATTTTTTTAACATATCTTCCAGATTTCTCAACCAATCAATATAAACCTGTACATTTTCTTTTTGTGCATTAAAAACTGCGAAGAATGCTTTTTTGAAAATGACAATCGGACGACGCATTCAAAAGTTATCGTTGTTTAAAAACTCACAAATTTTTGTTTTTTGGTATGTTTTTAACATATCTTCCAGATTTATCAACCAATGAATATAAACCTGTACATTTTCTTTTTGTGCTTTAAAAACTGCGTAGAATGCTTTTTTAAAAATGAAAATCGAACGACGCATTCAAAAGTTATCGTTGTTTAAAAATTCACAAATTTTCTTTTTTTGGTATTTTAACAAATAAACTCATTTTTAAGCGTTTAAAATTCAAACTAAGCGGGAAGTTCTAGGGTTGGCCTGCACGGTCAACCAATTTCCAGATTTTTTTTAAGGAAGTGAGCACCTCGACCTTGTGGCCTCGGGTTATGGGTTCGCTTCGCTCGCAGCGTACAAACTCGGCCGTCGGCATCGGATCAGAAGATCTCTTGTGGTATTTTTACGTTTTGATTGATTCTGGGGAAACTGAGCCAGCTATAAGGTCGTGTAAAAAACAAAATGTGCAGAATAATATATCAGATTTATTTTTTAGATTAAACCCTAAAAAGGTTTCTTTCTAGTATGAAAAATCTCAAAAAAATAGTCACTTCCGGTCAAAAAACGTGCTTCCTGTTGTTGGATTTTTTTGCTAACGAACTCGTCTGAGCGACTTAGACAACTAACCTGTGTACCAAATTTGGACCAAATCGGACTTAAAATGCGGCCATTACAGTTCGAACACATACATACAAATACAGTATAACATTTTTAATTACACCCCAAAACGTGTTCTGGGGACCATGATCGGTGCTCATTTACTACTCCCTACCTTAGGTCTCACCATAAGGGTCACTGCAAAAGCTCATCTTTCCTATGGAAATTCCCTAATAATACATCCGTATTTACAACTATTTTAAAATTAGAGACCTCTCTTCCTCTCTCTCTAGAGTCTTCTCTCTCTCATCCCACCCTCGACCTCCAAAAGTATACCAATAGATAATCCAATATTTCCCGGACAAAAGCACAAAATACACACCGTCATCAAGCAAAGAATACCTAGGTACTCAAACATATGTCAGTAGGAAATATTGATAAAAAAAATCAGGTCCATCCTCGAGCTGGGGAGAACAACACGTCTATTGTCGCTAGATCTAAAAGGCCTGCAATATGGCGAAGCAGGTAAAAGGCCTTCTATATTGGAACTAATCGCAACACAAAGCGAGTTATGGATTGCTTTCTTCTTTTTCTTTATTATCATGTCATCATTTGTTAAACTTTACTTTGCCTGACTGAGGTCTGTTTATCCGGGACGCGGGTGCCGTGGATGCGATATTGAGGATCATTGTAAAAGCCGGACGGCGTTTGGGAGTAAATAGCGAGTTGTCTGTCTGGACGGTTAATATGGGAAATCAATCGCACACCAAATACATTCTGCTGGACAAATATAATCTATACAGGGTGGTTCAAAATAATGGTAAACAAATTGTGTTTATAATTAAACATGCATAAAACAAAGAAAACGTTCATATAAACAAATGTCTGGAAATGCTTTTTTTCAGCTATACGCATTTTTTTCTTTACAAAATACTTAATATAAAAATAGAAAAGATACGGAGCTCAAACTTTGTACACCTATTTGTTGCGTAATCGTTTATCACTGTACGAAAAATCAGAAGGTTTTTTTTAAAAATGGCGGCCGTTTTAAATTTTAATGTCATAGCCTATATCACAAAAACTGCTAACTTTACAAAAACATTACAAGAGACCAAAAAATTAACTTTGTTGACAAAAACTACTTTTTACTTTCTCCCCCCTATACGTAGTAAATGGAGAAAGTATTGTTTTCGTCCAAATTTTTGAATTTGAATTTTTAGTGGAATTATCTGTTTTGGTACTCCCTGAACCCCAAAAATTGTTTAGTGGAATTATTTGTGTTGGTGCTCCCTGAACCAAAAAACATTTTTAATGGAATTATTTGTTTTGGTGCTCCCTGAACCCAAAAAAAGTGTTTTTTTGGTGATGTCTGTCCGTGTGCCTGTTAGGATGTGTACAGAGCTGGATACCATAGGCCCACCAACGGTCCGATTTTGATGAAATTTAGTATGTAAATATCTCTAGGGGTTTTACACCCCCCCAAAATGGCAAAAAAACGAGAAAAATCAAATTTCTCAAAAATGGCTCTAACGATTTTGATAAAATTTGGCTTATTTGTAGCCCTTAATGTACCCTATCATATGCAAAAAACCGCATCTTTCTAAAAATTCTCGTTTAGGTAATAGTAAATGATTTTTGGGGTTTTTTTTCAAAATGTTTCAAAACCTTTTTTCGTGCATCTATACAGGCCTAACTGACATGTTTGGTGCAAATTGGTTCGAAATCGATCGAATAGTTATAATAATAATAATAATAATATTATAATATAATATGGATGTGTGTTACTTGCATCTAATATTTTCCATGGTATCTCCTACTTTTGCAATTGTAAATAACCACCGCCACTCTTGGGAAGGTATAAAGTTTCAACTGGGAGAAAGTATGTGGCAGTTATCTGGTACCGTTTATTTTATTGGATAACATAGATATTGGCAAAAAACGAAAAACTTAGCCTTGCACCTTCAGATATGCCAGACCTACACCCCTAGTATCATACATTTTTAGTGAGAGCGTTCGCTATTTTTGTTTGTTTCAGTTAATTTTGATTACTTGAGTCATAGAAATTTTTCCTAAGAGGATATTTTTTTTAAATATGCATTTCCAGTGACTGCAGTTAATTTCCATCTTCCAATTACAAAATTTCATACGAATTCAAAGGAAGTTATTTTGGTTGCAGGCGACTTGTAGACTTTTCTAGGTGTAGCTATTATCGAATTGCCATAGGAAAGATGAGCTATGCAGCGACTCTTAAGGTCGGGCATGGTGAATGAGCACCGATCATGATCACCATAACATTTTTTGAGTTTTCATTAAACATTTATTTTCTCATTTGGTCCAAAAATTGGTCTTCTAAGTCAGTTGGACAAGTTCTTAGCCAAAAAAATCCCACATACGAAAGTACGTCTTTTGACCGGAAATAACAACGTTTTGAAATTTTTCGTACCAGAATAATACTTTCTGGGGTTTACCTAAAGAAAAATAAATATATGAGATTATTCTGCACATTTTGTTTTTTACACAACCTTACAGCCCGTCTTGTTGCTCCAAAATTGATCAAAACGTAAAATAAAATAAAAATATTTTGTGGTTGATTTTACCGTGGAATGCAAACTCGTAAAAAGAAGATCCGCTGCGAGTGAAGCGAAGTAGTACATAATCCGAAGCCATAAGTTCGAGGTGCATATATGCAGTCAGCTATTCAGCGCCTTCGTGAATAAACCAATTTCCCAAATAGTTGGTCAAAACCCTAAACCATTAAACAATTATTTTTTAAATTCTCTCAACTCACGTCACCGGTTCAGCTTCGTGATCGAATTATTTTTCTTTTAAATGGGCATTACCAATGATTGAAGCCCCCCCTCCCATATTTACCCTTCAACCATTGAGATCAACTTGACAGTTAATGTAGAGCTTTCCCTTAGTGTATCGGGACTCAAGTTCTTCGTTCCAGTTTTCCAAAAAGGACAACATCGCGATCTTTCAATAATCCACGAATCGGTCTAATAACGCCGACGTTAACTTCAACAGCAGAAAATACATCGAAGTTAACATTCACAACCGAGGACTCTTAACCCCACCGTGTTACCGACCAAGACAACGACTAGAGACTGCAGGATGACACGCCACCCCCGTGGGCGGTTAAGGGGCTGAGAGAACCCGCCTGTGATCGCTCTACCGTGAAATTACCAACATCCGCATGATTAAATTTCGCTAATATAATTATTTGCCGATGCTAAGTTACGTGTTGTAGACTGAACCCTTTGAGAAGTTGGCCACATTTTGTAACCCTTTAACGTTTACTTTGTCTCTTTGTAATCTCTCCTATATTCTCTTACAACGCTCCGAGGTAAGGATTTAATTACGCTTTTAAGAGTGGAATACGAATAAAAAGTACTATTTGAAATATTAATTAACTCTTCTGCGTTTTTATTATGAAGAAAACTTAATTCAGTGTGTCTTGCGTTTGATCCCGTAAAGCGCTTCTGGAAGAAAGGTAAATTTCACAATGACCTCTACATTTTAGTCCATCGCTCGAGAGGGGAAAACCTCTTAAACAGTTTCAAAACATTTATAAGATTAATATGATTCATTAAATGAAAGTTTGTTATGATACGGATGAACACATTTCACTTGACGGGGTGAAGGTAGGTAGGCAAGGATTATGAGGGCAATAAATAGAATATGAAATGACGTATACAGGGGTGATTCAGGAAGAAACGGAGAAACCTTCAGGAGAAAGTACAGAAAAAGTTCATACAAACATAGGTTCGGAAATGCTTCGTTTCCAGTTATCCACCATTTTGTTTATTTTTAGAAAATACTTAATATCTTTGGACGTACTAATTATATTGAATGCAAATTTTAAATACATATTTGGTATGACATCTTTTACCCATGTACAAAAAACCAAAAAGTTAGTTTACGCGGCTTGCGGTAGGAGTTGACAAATAGAAAATGTATCGCGTAACGAAAAACCGTTATCGAATTGGTTGTTATGGTAATGGATGTAAATACAGTACATTCAAGAAACATGTGTTTTGGTTCATCAATTTAAGTTAGGAGGCGTTCGGTTCCGTCCGGCGTAGTTCGGATATTATCGTCAAGCGATGGTATTAACAATTTTATTAAAAGTGAGTTAAATTATCCGACTATTGCAATTTTCTAATGTAGATTCAAGAAATGTAAAGTGTGTGTTATACAAACTTAGATAAGTAAGTTAGTATAATTTTATATTTTGATACAAGTATTACTGTTTCCATAAGTTTAATGTTAATATAATAAAGGTGTAGAATTAATTATAACCTCAAAGTTAAGATGGTAAACACAGTTGAATATCCATTTATTGTAAATACATTCAATACAAATAAAATGTTGGTTCATCAGTCTAAGTCTAACCTAAATTTAAATTACATTATGATGTGAAGAAAAGGTGTGATGAGCTTCGTTCTTGACGGAGGTCCCACGACCGCATTCATATATTTTCAAAATGGCGGGCCTCAAAAACTGATAACTTTACAAATTACAAATATTTTTCATTTTTGTAGTTTATAACTCCGCCACTCACACCTTCATCATGGATGGGGGATGGAGATCTACCATACCATATAACCTCCAAGGAGCTGCAGGGGTGGGTTGCGACGTTGTAACAGCACACTAATAAACCACACTTACTTCAATATATATAACAAATCCAATTGTGATTTGTCCGCACGTGCCTCTCTATAAATCCGCAACCAAACACCGCAGTCCGATGGTATCGTAGCCGTCCATCCCTCATCCATGAAGAAGATTTCGTTTTGGGATTGCAGTGGTTGGGTTTTGAGATATGAGAATCAAAAGATCGCATCGCACAAGTGAACATCTTATGGGAAGTCGGTGATACGGCTGGGTATCGATTGCTGACGTAGCCGAGACTGGCCAGAATGTTCCTGAATGTAACAGAAGTTTCCAGAATGTTCGAGAATGTTGTAGAATGTTCTAGAATATGATAGAATCTTCCAGACGGTTCTGGACCATCGAAGGGTGAAACCGAAAATGAGTTATGAAGGTAAAGACCTAATATTTGGAATATAATACTCTTAAGTTACACATAGAAGGCAAACAAAATTTACATTTCGATTATTTCTGTCTAAGGTGTAAATATTAGAAGAAAATATTTTAGGTAAAATGTGTTCACAGACACGTCAAATGCACCGGAATCAAACTGCGGAAATCTTAGTTTTTGCACTTACTGGCTGATCATGAAAGTAAGCGTACAATGGACACAAATTGATTTGGACAAAACACACTATACTTTTTTGGTTCAGTGAACTCTCAATATTTTCCCGATATTTCCCATTCATCCGATATTTTCATATTCGCTCTAAGAGCGAAGCTGTGGGTAATAACCGCTAGTTAGTGAATTTCCATAGGAAAAATGAGCTATTGCAGTGACCCTTATGGTAAGACCTAAGGTCGGGAGTAGCAAATGAGCACCGATCATGATCCCCAGAACACGTTTTGGGGTGCCATTAAAAATCATATACAGAGTGTTCCTAAAACCCGTAGCGGGCTATACAGGATCGTATTGTAGGCCTACACATTGAAATAAATTAAAAATGTCCAGTAAAACTTTTTCGAATTCGGCTTGGTTTAGTCGCAATCCTCCATTTTGTTTTTTTACATAATAATTCATATCTAGAGAACGGTTTTGACTGATTGAGTTCAAACTTGGCATGAGGTTTAATCTAACAATGATATATCTCAAGAAAAATAATCGTTTAAATCCAATCATTCGTTTTAAAATGACGACTGTTTGAATATTTCAAACCTAAATTACTCAAAAATCGTACATTTTAACAAAAAATGTCAAGATACCTTTTATGTAGCTCTTTTGATTCCCTATCGGATGGCGTAACTGCCAAAACAATCTAATGAAGGATAATAGCTAAGTTAAAAAAAAATGACATCAAATGTACGCTACATAAGTTACAATATTGTAGTATTTACTTTGTTTGTATAGGGATATCGGGTTGAACAAACCAATTATTACACTTAACTTAACTATTATCCTCATCCGAGTTTTTACGCTGCGAGCGTAGCGAATCATAACCCGAGACCAAAAGATCGAGGTGTAAACTCACAAATCGAGTTTTTCACTGCGAGTGTAACGAAGGAGCGCGTGAGGCTTAGGCGCAAACATATTATACTAATATTTTTCGTAGAGGCAGCTATTCAGCACCGACGTGAGTAGACCTACTTCCCAAATTGTTGGTTGGAACCCTAAAACATAGGCCTATAAACTTAATTTTGGAATTTTGTTTAGCTCTCGTCAGCGGATCAGCTGCGTGGTGGAATTATTTTAATAATAATACAGAAGTGTGTATCAATGAGGCAACAAGAGACTTGCACCAAAATCGTATTGAACGTGAAACAGAAGACTTTTCAATCGCCAAAAATTCCCTCACGTTTTCAGACATTCATTTCATCACCTAAATAATTCACACCAATCCTAAGGTAACTTACAAACAATGGAGGGTATTTTTTTTATTTACTTTTCCCCAGCAGGGGTTATTCACGAAGAGCAGGCGGTAAGGACAATAGCCGGTAACCCACAATAAAAGCCACACTTGGAAAACAAAAGTGACCCGTACGAAGTCAAATAAAATGCCGCGCGAATACTGTTTAGGTAAATATAGGATTGTTAGGGTGGCAAGACCGACCGAAGTCTATGAATAAATAAGCGCGGCGCCCGAGAAACGGTGCTGACGGTTTTACAATTATAAAATATCAATTAAAACGCGTCTGCAAAAAGTCCGTTTAACGTTTTGGCTTTTATGGTTTCTGGATTCCGTTTTCTACTGTGGGGATTAATTTTAAAATAATTAAAAGATGAAATGCATTAACTTTTTTACGAGTTTTAGAAGAGACAGGTCTCGGTTTCTTTTCTTCTTGTAAATCCCTTAGTTATAGATCGTTGTTATCCATTGCATTGATTTATTGTACAGGTGTTCTGATTTGTATTAATGGTGTCTGCTGGGTTTGGGTTGTTTTCAAGTAACGATTAAACCAAAAAAACGTTATTACTTTATTGCTAAATCTCATACACAGGGTGTTCCACGAAGAAATGAAACTAACGAAAAAAGTCTGGAAACGCTTCTTTTACCAGCTATCCGCATTTTTTAAATAAATAATTTACAACTAGAACGGAGTTGAAATGCTGCACGTTATTCGTCAATATAAAGACCTAGTTTGACACACATAATAAACTGTTTTCAATAATCCGTTTCAAAATGGCGGCAATTTAAACATTCTAAATGAGAATAAATAAAAACTGTACATTTTCATGAAATACGTCAAGATAACCTTTTGTAGCTAGTCTAGTTTCCTATAGAATTGTTTAACTTTCAAAAATATCGAATAAAGGGTAACCGTAAAATAGCGTCCATTAGTTTGACGCTACAACATTCGTAGAAAAAAGGGTATGCAATAATTAATTTGCACGACCAATTAAGTTTGTATATAACTATTCCTTTTAGCCACGAAGAAATTCTAAAGTAATCTGTTTAAGGACTTAACTAATGTACTTGTTAACTACATTAATGTATTTGTGGACTTAATTAATGTATTTATGGGCTAACTTAATATATTTTTGAACTAAGTTAATACATTTGTTGACAACAGTAATGCATTTGTGAATTAAATTAATGTATTTGTGGACTAAATTAATGTTTTTGTAGGCTTAAAACTGTATTATAGGGCTAATTATTGTATTTGTGGGCTTAATTAATGTATTAGTGGACTAATTAATGTATTTGTGGACTAATTAATGTAGTTGTGGACTACATTAATATATTTGAGGACAAAATTACTGTATTTGTGGGCTAAATTAATATATTTGTGGACTAAATTAATGTATTTGTGGACTTAATTAATGCATTTTTAACTAAATTAATGAATAAATGTCTGTGTGTACTAAATTAATGTTTTTATAAAAAAGCCAAATTTCAGCTTGACTGTCATACAGACAATAAGTGTCTAGTAAGGGACTATAAATTCCCCCTACTAAAGTGTTATTTTGAAGTGCATATAAATTTTGCACAATTACATTGAAAATAAGTTTAACATTCAGAAATAATATCGTACCAAGTTTCAAATCCGTAGGTTCAATGGTTTTCCAAAACAATGTTCCTTGTTTATGCCAAATTTATAAAAAGTTAAGCAAAAAACCGGACTATCTTTTCATCCTAACAAATTTCAAGATTATACATTCACCAGCTCTAAATATTCGCCCGATTCTCATTCCGGTATTCAAATCTCCCCGCAAAGGGAGGTCCTCCCTTGATCATTCGTGTGGAAACATCGTGCCCTTAACAATGTCATAGATATAGATATTGCATAGAGGAAGAAATATGGATACTGTATACTTCAATACGATTACGTACGACTCATTACACAAACGGTTCCAAACAAGCCCAAGTTCAAGAACCGAAAAACAGATTTTGCTTGTTGTGTAAGTTTGGGTTGGGTTACGCTCCACGGGATTAATTTCTGTTTCCAGATCATTTCTATTGTACTGTAGTAATATGGAATTTCGAAATAGTTATTTTTCTGTAAACGTATTGGAAACAGACCGACTACTTTTAATACGATAAATGTTGCGCAATTTATACTAATATTATAAAGAGGTAAAGTTTGTTTGTTTTTATGTAGGGGGTAATCTCTGGAACTACTAAACCAATTGAGAAAATAGCTTTACTAATAAAAAGCTACACTATCCCTGAGTAACATAGGCTAGAATTCATTTTGATAATGGGTGCCTAAGACATCGTATGGAGAGTCCGTGATCTGGGATCGAGTGTCGAAGTAGCTGAGCCTGGCCAAAATGTTCTAGAAGGTTAACATCCAGAAAAAATTTACTACAATGTTGTAGAATGTTATAGAAACTGTCAGAAGGTACGAGAACGTTCCAGAGGGTTCTGGACCATCGAAGGGACGTTCGAGATCGTTCTAGAATGTCCCAGAAGGTTCGAGAACGTTCCAGAGGGTTCTGGACCATCGAAGGGACGTTCGAGAACGTTCTAGAATGTCCCAGAAGGTTCGAGAACGTTCCAGAGGGTTCTGGACCATCGAAGGGACGTTCGAGATCGTTCTAAAATGTCCCAGAAGGTTCGAGAACGTTCCAGAGGGTTCTGGACCATCGAAGGGACGTTCGAGATCGTTCTAGAATGTCCCAGAAGGTTCGAAAACGTTCCAGAGGGTTCTGGACCATCGAAGGAACGTTCGAGATCGTT
>JAGFPH010000009.1:1117063-1131014 GCA_018207615.1 Philaenus spumarius
TCCCAGAAGGTTCGAGAACGTTCCAGAGGGTTCTGGACCATCGAAGGGACGTTCGAGATCGTTCTAAAATGTCCCAGAAGGTTCGAGAACGTTCCAGAGGGTTCTGGACCATCGAAGGGACGTTCGAGATCGTACTAGAATGTCCCAGAAGGTTCGAGAACGTTTTAGAATGTTCCAGAAGGTTCGAGAACGTTCCAGAGGGTTCTGGACCACCGAATATATGATCGAGCACGTTTTAGAACTTTCCAGAAGGTTCGAGAACGTTCCAGAGGCTTCTAGACCATCGAATGGACGTTCGAGATCGTTCTAGAATGTCCCAGAAGGTTCGACAACGTTCCAGAGGGTTCTGGATCATCGAAGGGACGACTGAGAACGTTTCAGAATGTTTTAAAAACCGGAAATAGGCTACGAAGATAGAGACCTTAAACTTACTACCTCACAAATTAACAATCAACCAAGGGTTTTAACCTAAAGCGCAAAAAATGGTAATTCAAATTCCGTTTATCATAACTCCCTGAAAAAAAAAACAAATTAATTTCAGTTTGATTTTGTTGGAATGGAATATTTAAAAATTTTCAGCGGTGTTTATGAATCCACTATCAATTTCGACTCAAATTAAAAAATGTTTTATCTATAATTTATCCATACAATTAAAATCCAACGACGTTTTCCCCTTATTAGCGTTGCCAAATTTAATATAAACTCGACATTAGTAATGTAGTTTAAGGCCTGTGACGATAGTAACCACGTGGTTGGCTTGCGAAGCACTCAAAGTTAGTTTGTATTTGTTTTAAAACACTCTCGACTTGTACGCCTGCGCAATCCACCATCGTCCACACTTCAGATACAGGTTACCTTGATCTTTAAACCGATGTTTTTCAAAAGACTAGTGCAAAGATAATGACATCTGATTAGAAATGAATCGTGATGAAAATATGCAATAAAGGTAGTATTATGTCCCTGCTTGGATTTCAATAAACAAGGTCCACGAGTAGAGGAAAAAAATAGATAAAGAGGGTTATATACCGAGTAATGACTGTGCGAGAGAGAGGTAGTAACGAAAGGTCGCTGTGATGAAACACGGCCTTTTCTACAGTTGACATGATGTAATTCCGCAATGACAGGGAAAACGTTTAAACGCGAGATTCCCGGATACGAAGTAACGTGTGTATTTCGTGTTTTGCATAATTGTAATTTATTTTCTATCTTATGACAAATTGCTTGTAGATGCGCATCTTTAGTGTTATGTTTGTTGGAAAAGTAGTAGGTAGGAGTGGGGAGAAGTTTGAAGGGAAATTTAGGTTTTAAATTTGATGGTTGGTAATTAGGTCAGTCAGAACTGCTATGGTAATTTTTTTTTTTTTATTTGACAGTTGGCAGCTAGGAGTGTTTGAAGTAAGTAAATGTAGAAAGAAATGAGAACTTTTGTGGTAAATTTTAGTTTCAAATTTGAAAGTTGTGGCTAGAACAGTTTGAACTAAATCAATTTGGGAAGAATTGACAATGTACAATGGAAAATTTTTGTTTTAAATTTAACAGTTTATAAAAGTATGGGAAGAAGAGAGAACGTTTTATTATAAATTTTTGTTTTAAAATTGACAGTTGTAGCTAGGAGAGAGTTTGATGTAAATAAATATGGGACGGAAACAAAACGTTTTATGGTCAAACTTTGTTTTAAATTTTACAGTGGGTAGCTAGGAGATTTTGAAGGAAATAAATGTGGAAAGAAAAAGAAATATTTTATGGTAAATTTGTGTTTTTTATTTTCAGTTGGTAGCTAGGAGGGTTGTAGGAAATTAATTTCGGAAGAAAAAGAAACGTTTTGTGTTAAATTTTGGTTTTAAATTTCATAGTTTGTAGTGTAAGGGTTTGAAGAAAATAAATGTGGACAGGAAAGGACTCGTTTATTGGTAAATTTTGGTTTTAAATTTGACTGTTTGTAGTTAGGTGGGTTTGAAGGAAATGAATTTGGGAATAAAATCTAAAAATAAAGAAAAATCATCCTAAAAATATGTCCGGAAATGCTTTTTTTACCAGCTATCTCTGTTTTGTTGTTGTTTCTGAATACTTTATACCTCTGGAACGGCTTAACCGATTGAGATGAAATTGTGCACGTTACTCGGCAATGTAATTTTATTGAATTGTATAACTGTCACAACCATCATACAAAAGGTAACATCTTTCAACTTAAGGCCCGGTAGACCCAGCCACCATCTTGAATTTCAACTCCCATAAGAGCAATGTTACACGCGTAACAAGATTACTGGAGTAATAATGAGAGAAAATGTGTCATTTTAAAGGATAGGACAGTCCGAATGTGGATATCATTTAGTTTTTTTTTTTAAATTTGTCTTACTAAATTTGTTCTTTGACCTCAAAATAAAAGTTTGCTATTTTTTTCTTATTCAATTATGAAGATGTCAAAAATGTAAAAAGCTAACCACATTCGAAGTTTAGTTACATTTCGAATAAAGTAAACTTTATAAATTATCTCCTTTATTGTGAAAGCATGTACCCGCCGAATTTGTGTTCCTATTCGAGAGTCTAGCCTTCACTCTGGTGGTCATCACATCAACTTGTTGCTCGCGGAGGAATAGTAAAAAAATAAAATGTTTGAATGGGTTTGCGCATTTCAGCACATTTACAGTCAGGGTTACGTCTGTAGTCTTCTAGTTTCTTAAATTATAAAGCTGTCCTATATTTGCTAGCGGAAGAATGAAACGCACACAAACTCAATGATTTGCTAGCGGAAGAATGAAACGTACACAAACTCAATGTTAGTAGTGTGTAGCTCTTCCACTTGGAGAGCTGCGGTCTCCTCAGAAATATTTGTTCACTCCTGCCAACCTTTAATCAATTGGTATTCAAATTAATTCAATATGATTATCCCCTAAATTATCTGCGCGCTTCACCCTGAATGTCTATTTCTCTCGATCTTGACTTTTTCTTTAAATACCCGTTGCATCAGTGATATTAAAACATTCCCTAAAATAGTTTTAAAGCAAACAAATTTCCCACCTTCAGTTACTTTTGGGTTTGCAATGAAAGAACTCTAAATTTCTAATTACAATAAATTATTTTATTTGCATTACAAAGTATAATAGCATTAAATTGTCAAAAGAAGGAAAACACGCTCTTAGATTTTGAAATTTTAACTTTCATAAATTTATAAGGCAGTATTTTATGAATTAATTCTGATGTGTCAAAATTGGCACCACCAGGCCTACCATATAGGAGATTTAGGAGTTATTTATTCTCTTAGATTTTAATCTATAGATTTTTAATCTCTGCCTACTTCTATTCGATCTCTTTCGTTCTCCATCTCATACCAAGAAAGAGGAAACACAAGGAATATTGCGATTGTCCAAGAAGGCGTGTTCGGCCGTTAGGTTTTATAGCGCCCTTGGGTGTCCTATATAACTCTATTTGAATAAGGCGCTTTTAGTGATTGGGTCCTTTCTTATCTTATTTTTAGGGGAAACGGTTCACCGGTCAAGAGTATTATTATAATCATTTGGTGTTGAAAAGGTGATGTAGCTTAGTCAGTTTGAAAAGACTTTAAAGGACATTCAACAGTTCGTTAACAAGTCCGACATTTTTATAGGTATAAAAAAGATACAAATATTAATAGCGTTTTATTTCATATTAATATATATCAAATTGTTTAGACGTTATTAATATCATAATGAAGAAAGTAATAATCGAATATGTTTATATGTTATACGAAGATGTACGAATGTTTTCGAAGTTAAACGAATGGGTATTTCTTCTTTAATTTGTATAAATGGATATAAAGGTTGTATTTATATTCATTTTATAACGTCAAAGCAAATCTTATAACGTATTAAAGCCTACACAAGTTCTATAACTCGTATTTAAAAAATGTAAATTGTCTGCTTAAGACCACACGGGAGAAGTGTAAACTTTTTAACACAACATACAAATGAGGAAGCACAATGTCCAATTCAGAGGTATTAACAAATAAACTATATACTCTGCTGTATATACTCTGTAAAAATATATACAGTAGTAGAGCGTGAAGGAATAGAGCATTTCAGAAAATGCGTGACGGTAAAATCCGTCCACCGCCCAAAATATTTAGACGAGGTGCTCCTGCAGAAGCTTACACTTCAAAAATCAACTTCACAAGAAATTATATTATTGATTGAAGTTGTAAACATAGCCCCAAAGTATAAAATATAATATAGGTTTTGTTTAAGTATTACAGATGGTATATTATATTGTTACTCAAGTACGTACGGACGTACACTCCCTTTTATAGAAGTTGGTAACATTTTTTAAACCGAGATAAGCAAAGTATGAGATAATAAAATGTAATAAATGTGAATTGAAAGTGGAAGGGGTTTTCTCGACAGGATCCATACGTCCAAACACGTACTGCAATAATCCGCTAACGAATCAGATTGATAGTTGAATCCGTACTCGGTGTTCAGATGGAACAATAAGGTATGACCTTGCGACTTAATCATAGAGGATGATACGGGAGTCCTAGACGTGCTCCGAACACGGCAGCGGCACCCGGGCACTACCCTAGCATTAGGGAGCATCGTGACAATACGTCCGAGGCTTCTGGTCACTCGGTTCATTAAGTTTTTCATCAATTAAGTATAGTTAGCGGATGAGAACATCGGTAGTATTGGTTCTGTTACGACTTACAATAAGACAAGTGAAATAATTTGATCGCACAGTTGAATCGCTGACTTAAGCTGAGCGAATTTCCAAAATTAAATAAATATGTTTTATCCTTTCAACCAACAGTTTGGGAAATTACCTACTCACGAAGGCATTGGATAGATAGGCCTGTGTGTATGGAATATATTAGTAGAATTCGTTTGCACTTACTAAGCCTCCAGCTACGACTCACTCGTAGCAGAAAAACACACTTTGGGAGTCATCGGGTTATGGACTGCTTAGCTTCGCTCGCAGCGTACAAATTCGGCCGTCATCCACAAAACAGAAGATTTCCTTACGGTAAAATCCTCTACGTGTACCTGGTACTTTTATGGTACTTTACGTTCTGATCGATTTTGGGGAAACCAAGTATATTTTTTTAAACTTTAAAAAACGTTTTGTATTATAATAATATTTAAAAGCGGGCTTAATATGCAACTGTTAGAATGCGAACACATATATACATATTTAGTCTATATGCAATTTTTAATGATAGGCCTACCCCAAAACGTTTTCCGGGGACCATGATCGGTGCTCATTTACTACTCCCAACCATAGGTGTAACCATAAGGGTCGCTGCAATAGCTCATCTTTCCCATGGAAATTCGCTAAAAACATGGTCCAAGACCGGGATTGCAACGCAGGACCTTAATTATTCCTTTAACGATCTGCCGACTGTGCCAAGTGTTTTCAACGAGGTATTTATTGGTTCAAAAATTGCATTAAACCGTACAAGTGAGTTAACATCGACCAATATCTGATGTGGCTCAGTTGGCAGAGCGTTACCCCGGAATTGTAAAGGTCCTGGGTTCGAACCCCGGTCATGGACTATGTTTTTTCACTTGTAATTTAGTTAAACCCTTGCTGGAGAAGTGTGTAAGCTGAATAGTTATTACAATAAGACAATTAGGTCAACCAATCGGTTCTAGAAATATAAATTTAGTAAAATATCAAAATGGCGGATGACTGGTAAATGAAGCGTTTCCGGACGTATGTATATATAGAAAGTGTTTTCTTTATTTTTACCAATTAGACCATTACAAAATCACCCTCTATAGGGGAAAATAAATAGGTAGAAAATAAATAGGTAGATATTCAAAATGTATGAGTGAGAAAATTCGAAAAACTAGTGGGGGGGGGGAGAGAGATACTCTTAAAATATATGGTACACTTTTGGTTGATCCAAATGAAAATAGATATAATAATATAATTTTATTTGGTAAATCAACTCCTATAAAAGTGAAAGTACGTACGTACGTGAGTAACAATGTAATATAACAGCTGATTTCATCCATCATCAGCAAAAATAAAACAAAACCTAGCGTAGATTATACTTTTTTGGTTATGTTTACAACTTTAATCAATATAAGTCGTGTGAAGTTGATTTTCTTAAAAGTTAAAGAACTAATGTAGGCTATAATACGTTATATGATTTGCTTTGAGGTTATAAAATGAATAGAAATACAACCTTTTATTGTCAATATATAGGGCCTACCAAATATTCATTTATACAAGTTTAAAGAAAACCTATTCGTTTAACTTCGGAAACATTCTTACATCTTCGTATAACATATTCCAAGATTAATAATTCTTATATTCGATTTTTAATATCTTCATTATAATATTGATAACTTCTAAATGATTTGATCTATGAATAAAAAGTTAAAAAGAAATTAAAATAAAATATTTGTATATATATTTAGATATATAATAATGAATATAAATAAAAAATTTTAAGAAATAGGCCTACAGTTTTTATAATCCTTATAAATAATATTGTAGACATTTACCGAGTTAAAAATCCTCTTAGGCCTATATAAAGTCTGTTGCTGTTAAATTGTATTTTTTTTAATAATTTATTTCTGATGTGTATCTAATTATCTCTTTGTGATTTTTCACGGGGGCTTACTAGTACGTATTAAAAAGTGAAAACTTCAAGAGTCTTTAAGAAAGTCGCTAACATTATCTGCTGTAATAAAACTAATAAAATAATATGAAATTGTTTTACTTAGAGATCTTTTTTGTTTCAAACTAATTTCCGGCGTAGTATATAACGGCGAGAAACATATTTAACTTTTAACTTTATTTTTGCAAATGTGTAGGCTACATATTACTTGCGCATCGGGTAATTAAAGAAAAAGTTAGCGCGTTTGGTATAGTTATTTTAAAACAAAATATTTAGCTAATTTAAAAGTGTTACTACAAATAGGGTATAAACTCTTATTGTAAAGAATGTACACAAATACTTATTTAAAAAAAAAAAGGAAAACGCAAATGACAGTTTTCAGATACGTTAAAACCACATAATTCAGAGCTTTAACCTGGACTACACGGATATATCGTGTCCGAACTGATTACCAGAACGTCCCGACACACTGGGAACGAACGCGAACATAACCCGACCACAAAATCTTAGTATAATTACCAAGTGTTGGGGCCCGGAATGCGGCCCAGCTCAGGGGCTCAATTCGAATGTAATTTTGTCACTCTGTATAATTAGTAGATGACTTTGACAAATGTTAGAGCGAGAGAGGGGAATGTCATGGTCACTCACTCGCGCACAATGGTCACTACGCTACTCTACTATTCTTTACAAAGTTATCGGACCAATTATACTATCTGTTTATAAAATATCGGTCACGGTTGATCGGATTCGATTATCACGCGTTTTAAAGCATAAAATACGCCTTTTCATTCAGGTTTACGTGTATTGAATTAAAGCAGGGGAATGAACAGGTTTAGATAATTTAAGTAGGGGAATTCATAGAGTTTTTAGAATTTTTTAAGTAGGTGAACGAAGAAATTATACAAAACAGAATTATTTTTACGCAATCGTAAGTAAGGAGGCATATCTAAATAAGAAGTAGTAATATTTAACCTTGGGAATATTTTAGGTAAATGACTTAGTTATAAATTACAACTAAGTAGATGAGCAATACATAAAATGCTATATAGGTAGCCTATATATCACCTTGTAACAAATTAAATTATTGTTTTAAAACAATTAAAGTAGAACAATGGACGTTTTGAACAAAAATAAGTAGGAGAATGGATGATTTTAAATAATTAAGGTAGAGTAATTGAGGTCTATAATTTAACTAGCTCTGCCTCTGGACGCTTCGTGTTCTAACCCCGCCTCGGCCTACGGATTCAGATGGCTGTTTCGCTTCGCTCGCAGTTGGAAAACTCGCTAAAGGCTCTCGCTAATCTTTGGCTCGTTTGTACCTGGGCGACCGAGCATCGCTCAGTATTTTTAACATCTAGATTGTACCTATAATGTATCTATTCGAATACTTAGTAAAAATAAGTTGTATCTATTTGCCTTTTAAGTGACTTGAAAGGTGGTATAAAAACAAGTTCAGAGTTAAAATTTTATGCTCGTTTTTCTCTTATACTGGCGTTTGTTCCTGATAAAATGGCCCTGCCACAACACTCATCTGGGTTTTTGACAATATCAGAAGGATAGACAAATTCTATCATCTCAGACAACGTATTTATAAAAGTGATGCCATTTATAAATAAATGTTTGATGTATCCATTTCCCAGAGAGAGTAGGCTATAAGTTTTGAAAAAGAAATGCCACTTTTAGAACTACAACAATGACTTTATCCATCCATAAGGAATAACAGTTCTGTTAAATTATATAAATCAGCTGTTTTATTTGGCAGCTGACTCGAACTCATTCAACATTATCTCCATAAGATGAGCATGGTAAAATTGAAGGTTTGTGGGCCGGAGCTCCTTCTAGGTGAATATCGGCTAAACGGATGATCGGATCTTAAATCTGACGGGAAATCGTTTGTTTGTAATTTAATTTTCTACAACTTTTGTATTTGACATTTTTTGCTATCTCTTACCATTATCTTACAAAACGCGATCAAAGTGGAAAAATGAAATAAGTGGAAAAAAATTTCCCGCCCAAAAGGTGCTTCCAATATTAAAAAACGTCAACTTCTGGCAATTTTTCTGAAAATTTATCGTTAAGAGCTTTAATTCAAGTATGAGGTTGAGGGACGTCCGATTACGGGAAGTGCCTCATAGTTCATGTTAATGAATCAGTGAACCCGTCTAGCGTTATATAAAGGCAATGGATAAAGCACACAATTAATTGTAATTATAGGCGATAATGACTCGGAAAGCAATTTGTCTAAATAAATAAATAATAATAATTTAAAATTTTGTAATTATTCTGATTTATGTGAATGAGAGTACAAGTAGTAAAATTTTATTAAAACAAATATATTATACAGAACAAACACAGAAACATGTATTACGTACCCAAAACCTTCTAACAAGTTATCAAACACAGATTATATTAGTATAAACGATTATAACTTCTTCGTTCCACACTTTAATTGTTAAAACCATCCCTTTCTGATATAAAAGACAAGGTTTTGAATTGGAACCAATTTGTCCTCCCCCTTCTCCATTACCTACCCTTCAGAGAGCCTACTTTGCGGATAATAATGTCACTTAAACAAGCTTACTAGTTACTACCCCCTACCCTCTACTTCAACAAGTGTCCTAAATGTCGCCCGAGACACAAGGGAGCCATTTACCTTTACAGGAAGGGAGAGGTGCATTGACATTTTTATCGCTTTAGGCTTGACTTTTATATCACAGCTTTTTATTGTTTCTTTCACACAAAAGAGACAGGTATAATCGGTTGTTAACTAACAATAGGGGTTGTTTTTTAACTAAATTAGTTGCTATATTCGTACTTTAATATTTGATTCAATATTGTAAAACGACATTATTTTTTTACATAAAAACTAACTTACGTAAAAACATGTGTACGGAGCTGATTTATTGCTCATTTTCTAACACTAAGCTACTTTATCATATCATAATTAATATTTAATGGGAATTCAAAGGGCAGACCAATAAAAACAGACTATTAATTAGCCTAAACTTTTGTTTAGAATTTGAATGTATAAAGTTATCAACCCCTATAAAATTTCAAAAATTTCCAAATAAAAACCTGAAATAAATTACGTAAGTACAAAATGCAAAGTAGTGCCTATAAAGTATCTATACAACAATAAAATTCTACGTATAAAAGCAATAAAATCATGTAAACACAATGAGGTCTCATCGATAAAAGTAATACAATTTTGATACTAGACTATAAAATCGATATTAATTTGGCTATAAGAACCATAAATAGCATCGATAAAGTAATAAAAGTGTGTCCGCTGAACTATAAAATCAATAAACATTTGGCTGTAAAAATAATAAAATAGTATAGATAAAGGAAATATGGTCATGCCCTCAGTAGTATAAAAACAACAAATTCTAAAACTACATTTATTTCATTGATAGAAATAATAAAATCGTTAAAAACTTAGATATAAAAACAATAAAATAACATCAACAAAAGCAGAAAAACAATAAATGCTACAAAAAATTTAAATCATTGATAGATTTAATAAAATTGTGCCCACTGAACAATAAAATCAATTAACATTCGGCAACAAATACAATAAAATAGCATCGATAAAGAATATAATTGTGAGCCCAGAAGTATAAAAACAATACATTCTAAAATTCAATTAATGTAGAATTAATTTGATTGTTACAAACTTGGATATAAAAACAATCGAAAAAAGTATAAAAACAACAATTAATTGCTATTAAAATTCAAATCATTGATAAATGTAATAAAATTGTGTCCAGTGAACAATAAAATCTATTATCATTCAGCTATAAATACAATAAAATAACATCGATAAAGAAATTAGAAATTAGAAATTAATTTATTCTTCCTTTTTTTACAAACCTTGTAAAATATAATACATGCATAAATAAAACATAAAAATAAGACATTTACATAAATTAATACATTAAAAATACAAAGGGGAGAATTAGGTACCCTCTATAGGAATCCTGTAATGAGGGTTACCTTTACTTAAAAAAACAAAATAAAATTTATTTTATCAGAGTTCTACAGAAACAATGAATTTAGTGAGTTTAAGAAGTTTCACAGCAAAAAATGTTCTTTTTATATAATATTATATAAGCATCTTTTATGGAGCATAGAGATAACTGAACTCAATCAGATTTTAAAACTGGTTAATGAATAAATAATAAAGCTTTTTGCATTTGCGGCTCTTCCTGTAGCGCATGAATCAAACAAAGCTTACAACTTTAAAATAAATGCAGTAAAAGAAATGTAATAATTGTGAGCACAGAAGTTTAAAAACAATACATTATAAAACTCAATTAATGTAGAATTAATATAATTAATTGTTAAAAACTTGGATATAAAAACAACAAAAAATAACATCCACAAAAGTCTAAAAACAATAAATCCTATAAAAATCAAATCATTGATAGGGTCTAAATGTAATAAAATTGTGTCCAGTGAAAAATAAAATCAATTAAAATTTGGCTATGAAAGCAATAAAATAGCATCGATAAAGAAATTTAATTATGAGCATAGAAGTTAGAAGTATAAAAACAATAAATTCTAATATTCAATTAAAATATAATTAATATAATTGTTAAAAAAACTGTAATATAAAAGCGATAAAATAACATCGACGAAAGTATAAAAAGAATAAATGCTATACAAAATCAAATATTTGATAATTGTAATAAAATTGTGCCCACTAAACAAATATTTCAATTAACATTTTTCTATAAATTCAATATAATAGCTGAAAAAATAAAATGAAGAAATATAACTGTGCCTACAGTAGTGTAAAAATAATGCTCTAAATATAATCAAATCTCTGCGATTGAACTAATAAAACTATAGAAGCTATCCATTAAAATCTTAAGTTCTTATGTATATAATTGTATAAATTTCTTAGTAACGTTCTGTAGACCCATATCCACAAAACTTCTCAATATATCCACATAATTATACATAGAATAAACCATGTAATTAATCCATAAATCTCCGTGAAACCACTCGGGCCACCATTCCGCTCTTCACTCTTTTGTTTCTCCGGAATGCCGCGCGGAGTATAAACAAACAAAGATGGCCGCCGGCTCGCCATGACGTCGTACAGGTTGTCTATTTATTTTTATTATTAATTTAACAACAGAGGACTTGTGACACTTCATTAATTAATATTCGGGGCAGTGACATTCCCCCGGTAATTAGAAAGGCTTTTGTCAAGAACCGTCTGCGTCCTTGGTCCAGGGCCTTTGTCGTTACGTTGCCTGCTCAATGGGATAAACAATTCTATAGAGTTTTCAAAGAGTGTTTCGGTTTTGGCGTCTAGAGAGTGCGTGTCCTCGCGTGTCAAGCGGGTACGGATTATTAATTTTAATTTCGAAACGTTACGTTCCATTCTCGAATGCAGGTAGTTATAGGCTACTTAGAGATTTTCCTGCTGGTTTCATCTAAACATATTTAAATATCCTAACTTACTAATAAGGTTGTTTCATTAATAAATTATTCACACTCTTGATTAAGCATTGTTTAAGATCGAAAGAGGTGAATACTTTTTAAATTGTTATCACATTTGAATAATGCATAAATTCATATTTATTTGCTCCATTTGTACAAATATAAAAGTATAACGTAATACTACAATCAATAAAAACATTCACCGGGATTATTATCCTGTTTGAGGTTTTACGAATATACCAAACTAATTATCACTAAATCTATACATTATACGTACAAGGTGATTTTTAGAAAACTGACCACCTCTATTATTTAAAAGACAGAACAGAGATATGCAAAAACTAATTTCGGGGCAGTTTTCACCGTCAAGGGAACATTAAAAATCCTATTTACAATATCTCAAACCCCTGTCGACCTACTAAACCCCATCTCAAAAATGGTACGTACACGTATAGCTTGTGATACATCAAATTGAAGTCCTTTAAAAACCATGAATTTCTGTGAAAAAAATTAAAATTTGAACGCTTAAGCCTACTTTTACTTTCCTACCACATAAATCCATGGTTTCATGGAAAATTTGTCTTGGTATTTGTGTAAAAGACACAAAATTAGCCTGTAACTAAAACTTATCTTGGTACTTGTTTAAAAGACACAACCGTAAGCCTAGAACTGAAATTTGTTCTGTGTGTTTATCTAAAAGACACAACATTAGCCTAGAACTGAAATATTTTCTGGGTATTTTTATAAAATACACAACATAAGCTAGAACTGAAATTTGATCTTGGTATTTGTCTGAAAGGCACAACATTAGCCTAATACTGATATTTGTCTAAAAAACACAAAACTAGACACGAACTGACATTTTTTCATTCTTTTGTCTAAAAGACACACCATTACCATATAGAACTGAAATTGTTCCAGGCATTTCCCTAAAAGACACGACATTAGCCTAGAACTGAAATTTTCCTTAGTATTTGTCTAATAGACACAACATTATCCTATAACTGAAAATATTTCTAGGTATTTGAATAAAAGACCCAAATTTACATTATAACTGAAAATGTTCTTGGTATTTGTCGAAAAGACACAACATTATCCTATAACTGAAAATATTTCTAGGTATTTGTCTAAAAGAACCAAATTTACATTATAACAGAAAATGTTCTTAGTATTTGTCTAAAGACACAACATTAGCCTAGAACTGAAATTGCCCAGAACTGAAATCTTTTCTTAGTATTTGTCTAAAAGACACGACATTATTCTATAACTAAATATTTCTAGGTATTTGTCTAAAAGTCCTAATTTACCCTATAACTGAAAATGTTCTTAGTATTTGTCTAAAGACACAACATTATCCTATATCTAAAAATATTTTTAGGTATTTGTCTAAAAGACCCAAATTTGCATTATAACTGAAAAAGTTCTTAGTATTTGTCTAAAGACACAACATTAGCATAGAACTGAAATTGCCCAGAACAGAAATATTTTCTTGGTATTTGTCTAAAAGACACAACATTATTCTATAACTAAATATATTTCTAGGTATTTGTCTAAAAGGCCTAAATTTACATTATAACTGAAAATGTTCTTAGTATTTGTCTAAAGACACAACATTAGCCTAGAACTTAAATTGCCCAGAACAGAAATCTTTTCATGGTATTTGTCTAAAAGACACAACATTATCCTAAAACTAAAAATATTTCTAGGTATTTGTCTAAAAGTCCTAATTTACCCTATAACTGAAAATGTTTTTAGTATTTGTCTAAAGACACAACATTAGCCTAGAACTTAAATTGCCCAGAACAGAAATCTTTTCATTGTATTTGTCTAAAAGACACAACATTATCCTACAACTGAAAATATTTCTAGGTATTTGTCTAAAAGTCCTAATTTACCCTA
>JAGFPH010000009.1:1131024-1159452 GCA_018207615.1 Philaenus spumarius
TTACCCTATAACTGAAAATGTTTTTAATATTTGTCTAAAGACACAACATTAGCATAGAACTGAAACTGCCCAGAACAGAAATCTTTTCTTGGTATTTGTCTAAAAGACACAACATTTTCCTATAACTGAAAATATTTCTAGGTATTTGTCTGAAAGACTCAAATTTACATTATAACTGATAATGTTCTTGGTATTTGTCTAAAGACATATTAGCCTAGAACTGAAATTGCCCAGAGCTGAAATCTTTTTTTGGTATTTGTCTAAAAGAAATTTCGCTTAACAGACCGACAAACGAGTGTCATGTTTCCATCCTTACGTAACGTTTACTAAAAATTAGCTTGTAAACATATTTAGCAAATAATTTGCAACGAAACTGTATTTTAAAGTATTCAGACGTTTCCCTTACATTAATGCTTAGTTTAGGCGACATCCAGTAAAACGTTTCGATTAGACCGTTTTCACGGAGTTTTATATTGGCAGTCCTTCAACCTCAACCGCTAACAATGGACGCAAGTTTAAATACCCATGACATGGTTATTACTCGCTTTAAACTGTATAAAAACGTCGCAGCTTGAGAATATGACATTCGTGTGAACTGTTCTCGTCATTGCGCCATGAAATCGGCTTAATCCATGAGTGACAACATCGACTTATCCTTTGGTTCTCACAAGTATTGGACGTGCCGGATTTAGCTATGGCATCTTCGGTACCGTTCTTATATATTCGTCCTGTGACCACCGTTCGAGGACACTTTTTTTAACGTTCGAAAATCTAAAGTCGGGTTTGGTATTACAACCATTGGGTTTTGGTTAAGCTTGGCAGAAAAAGGACACCATCTTGAATTTCATAAAAGCTATGTTAAACTTGCAAGATTACTGGAGTAATAAAGATCAGAAAATTATTCTGAATACGTAACTTTAAAGGTTATGACAGTCCGAATGTGGACATAATTTAGATTTTTAAATTATTTTTCAACTAAATTTGTTCTTTGACTTAACTTAAAATCATAGTTTGCTCATTTTTCTTATTCGATAATGCAAATATCAAACATGTAAAAAAACTCACTACATTCGAAGTTTACCTTTCAAATAAAAATGATTTTAATAACTTGAACAAAATCCAGGTGTGCTTAAGACCACACGGGTGAAATGTAAACTTCTATGTCGACGTTCTGATTTAAGCTTCAAAAGTATATAAAATATTGAATAAAAACACAATTTATGAAATAAGGAAGCACAATGTTCATTTCAGAGATATGACCAATTAAACTATTTTAACACAAGTTATAAAACGAGAAAACACAATGTCCATTTCAGAAGTAATATCAAGTAAACTATTTGAACACAACTTACGAAATGAGGACGCACAATGTCCATTTCAGAGGTATTACCAAGTAAACTATATAGGCTACTCTGCTATATAAACATGTGTACTATATATAGTGGAGGGTGACGGAATAGAGCGTGACGGTAAAATCCGATTAACCACCCGCAATTTTTAGAAGAGGTACGCCAATATAGAAGTTTACACTTCAAAAATCTGCTTTTTACTGTGGAAGCATGTACGCGCCGAAATTTTGTTCCTACTCGAGTGTTTTAGCCTGCTCTCTGGTCGTCATCACATCAACTTGTTGCTCACACAAGGAATACTAGACAAACAATAGGCTACATCCGTTAATTTTGAATGTGTGAGAGAAAGCTGTGTTTAGGAACACATAGTCACATACATTGTCACGCATGCGCATTTCAGACGTTTACAGTCAGGGTTATTTGTGACACTCTATTTTCCGCCTATATGAAACTGCCCTATATTTGCTAGCGGAAGAATGAAACGCACACAAACTCAATTCTAGTAGTGTACAACTCTGCCACTTTCAGAGCTGCAGTCAATTCTTAAATATTTTTTCACTCCTGCCGAGCCTTGAGGGTGTAAATTACCAGGACGAAACAGTTCAAATCGCTAGGCTATCAGTCTTACGAACTTTCCGTCTAATTTGTAAGATAAACAGCTGTAATAAACGGGTTCTTTAAGATTATGTTTACAACTTCTAGGTTATGTTTGGTGTTGATATTTCAAGGGATATTGAATGAGTAATGATAATATGCTAGGATAACAGCTGATTAAAAATTCAACACCAAAATCTTGCCTAGATTATACTTTAAGCTAAAATTTAGAACTTTGCTCAAAACCTCTGAGCTGGATCATTACCTTATTTATAATGTATATTTATTTGAAGGGTACAATTAACACCATAATTAACAAAATTTAATTTACAAAATATATACGAGGCTGTCACATATTCTTTTGATTATTTTACAACGGTAAATTTAACGCATGCGTAGTGCAAACATTTCTAATGATGTTGTTTAATCTAGATTTACTAATTCACGTCATATCTCACTGTAGTCAAACACACTGTGTTGTGACAAGAGAAAGGAGGATCCCGAACTATAAATTCCTGGATTATTTGTTCTTCCGAAGTCGTTTATTTCAGTTTAATATCAGATGCGAGAGAAGTAATGGGAAGAAAATTATCATTGGAATAAAGAAACAAGTGTCACTTTTTACTGTTTGGCGGTAAAACCAAATTACTTAAAATCAAAATAAAACGACTGACGTATTACAGTGTTCTGTTTTATATTTAACCCCCCCCCAACCCCTCCCGACGGGGGGGGGGGGGGGCGGAAGGTTGTTATAATTTGTTGTACTTCATTCTTATGTTAACAAGAGCTTTTGTGGCAAATTTTAAATCTCTACCATGACTTTAAATTTTTGTCCTGTTCTTTCTGATGGTTTTCACAATACGGAATCTACAGCAATTAAAAATTCATAAGGGGTCTTAAAACGTTTATTTTTTAAGCCACAACTTTCCCATTTAATGTTTGTTGAAAACAGTCCACGGTTTACTCTTTTCTTGTACCCTTTCAACCCTTACCCGTACCTCCTAACACATTCGTCAGGATCCAGGTCACCATTACCCCGGTCCAAGTGCCTCTGAGCTGATCAATCGTAATTTATTCTGTAAAAATATCAGAATAAACAATAATTTGTTTGCATTTTCTTCGACGCAAGGGTTGTGAGACAATCGAACACTGGTGAGTGCGTAGGTTTTTTTTATATAAATAATAATTTCTGTCCTTAATTTTGTATTTCATATAATATGTTGCCCATCCAAATTGAATAGGTTTGGAAATGTCAGTGATATTTAATGCTAACAAAATGTATTCCAATTTGAATTTTATTTTTCTACACCTTCAGTCCGAAACAGTAGATGTTCCAAATCTTGTCATCGGCAGAAAATATAGAATTGATAATTTTTGGTCTTCGGTTCGGATGATTTGTAGAGACAATTGGGAGCAAAATTATCGTATCCATTTACATTTAGTTAAGTTACCGTAATAATCTGTTTGCATTTGCTTCGACGTTGGTTGAGTGAGCGAAGCGAGCAGGGAGCGGAGCGCCCTAGTAATTTAAAACAAAATTTCAGCTCATAAAGAGTTTCAAAAAGTGCTATTTGTCAATTTCAACGTAGTTCAACTCATTAAAGGTACGTTAATCAGCTGCTTACTATAATTTATTTCTATTAACAGCTGATTCCATATTTTCAAACAATTATTTGCGTTTCTAATGTTCAGGTTAGGTTTTTGTTTAAGATTAGGCCTTATTAGAGCTCCTGTTATTTAAGGGTGTGCGTGCTGTTTATTCTCTTAAGGGTGTGCAATACCAGGACGAAATAGTGCACACATTGCTCTTCAATATAACTTATCTTTATTCGAATTTTGAAGATAATCTTTTGTAATTTGCAGGAAATCGTCCATGAATATCTAAATTATAATTCTTAAGCGACAAAAATTGTAAACTATACATTTTTATTCAAATTATTTGCTTGTAAACAAGGCAAAAAACACATTCTTCAGTCGAGTCTCTTGAAAACACGACGAGGTTACCAAAGGGACGAATTTTGTAACCTACTAACTATACATTGGTGCTTTCTGCAAATTCAAATGTCGTACGCACATGGAAGAAATCAAAAATAAGACCAGTATTAGTAAAAACGTAAGTGTATACAAGCGATATTCTAGTCGCGCTCAAGCGCCTTACCAATGTAATATCATAGGACAGCCTTCTCAAGGTTTACCCCACTCACTGAATTTACTCGAGTGGTTTTGGCACACACACCCTTAATAATTGAATGCGCAGACATTTGATATTATTTTTTACTCTCGTAGCTTTGAGGTTGTGATAAATTATACATTGCTATTTAAATAAAAAATAAAATCTGTGTGTGGATTTGGCAAGAGTGTAGGCGTACTCACTCAGAGGTCTGCCCTACTCCATCAAGAAACTGCTGTTCGAAAAACAAAGTTTTTTTAGTTCTGTTTCTGGGTAACAGAAATGCAAATTTTCCTTAATTCAGTCCTTGATCGCCCACCACGAGCCCCCACTCTACAAACAAGACAAGGCGTATTATTCGACGAAGGGGTGCAAAAAATACATTTCCGAAAATATTAAGTGCAAAAAACCCCGCAACCCTTAACGACCCTCCGTATAAACACACTTTTCAATTACACTTTTCTAACGTACGACAGGGGATGAATAAATTTAATTAAGGGTTGACCGTTATGTTGGGCTAGGTTAGATGACCTGGATATTTTCTTTACGTTTTGACCCTTGTTTGCTTTTGCTCGGATTCGGGATAACGACTCTTGTACAGTGTGGGGGGAGGTTTTTTGAGGGTAAATCGAGTGTTTTATTTAGTAGTTTGGTCTAAAGAGAGGTCGATAAGTGTATTAAATGCTATAAACCACCGCCGAGAAACTATTTAAGACTCTGCTCCGGTAAAAGAGAAAACGACCGGCAAAACCAGTGCTTCACTCTAAAGACCTAGGAGTTTCTTGCGGCTGAGCACTTTGACGTCGCCTCATTTAAACCCATTTTGTAAATCTGTGTTTTGTAATTGCGTGGTGAAAGAAAAACAAATATTCATTATTAGGCCTACATTTCTTAATTTCTTTAGTAATTTTAATTATGATTTTTTTTGTGGTAGGAAAAATTTAAACTTAGTACTTAAAAAATGTCAATTAAAATACCAAAGAACGGGATTTAAAAAAATGAGAATCGAAAAACGGATGCGTATTGTGACGGGTTAAAATGAGACCTTGCATCGATTTTATGATAAAAAATATACGAAATAAATGGTTTTAAATTTAACATTGCTCTTACGGGATACAAATCAAAGATGGGCGCCACAGCAGATTCTTAATAGTAGAAAAGCATCAAAATCGGATGAGTGCAAAAAAATTCGAAATTTGACAGCCATATTTTAGCTACATATTTTTTAATTTCTCAAAAAATAAGGAAAGGTTTCCCTATTTAAGTTTGCGGTCAGATTTAGGCCTATAGTTTAAAAAATACACCTGTACACGAACCGACTTAAACCTAAAAGTAACTTTTGCTGAATTATATAAATATCGAACGATATCGAACAACAACTTCATACCTCCAACTAGATTACCTATTTCGACTGATCAATCCTTCAATCAAATAAAACTATTAAATCGATTATTTTCACAAATTGATCCACGGAGGTAAATTTAAATCAGCAACGTTTTCTCAAAATCCGTTCGACTGTTTATGAAAAAAAAAACCGTAAAAGAACATCCACCCATATACGGACAAGTTAACAAATTAGTGAAACCGGTGGGACCGAATCCTATTTACATTTTCGCATTCTTCGTCAATCAGCGGAGGTAAACACAACAAGCCATCCTGAACGACGAGTCATCATCCATTTCCACGGCCTTTCATATCGGATCAGAGGCTCCATGACTAGACATTTTACACACAATATTATTTGATATGCAGGAGGCGGCGAAGGACTGGGACAAAAAGAACAGGCGTGAGTGTGTGTGTACTACCGATGCAGGCTGACTGGCCGGCTCTTGTATTGCCAAGCTGGGGTCTTCATAATTGACAGACATTCTTCTGGTTCTGAAGGTGTCATTAAGTGTCTTAAATAGTTACTGTGTATTTGTGAAAAGCGACCGTTTGGAAGCGCTCGTTGTAGAACACTTGGAAAGTCATTCCCGTGGTGGGTTGGATTGGATTTTTTATCATGGACAACTGACTCTTTAACTGTGGAAGTATTACGAAATGAAATTATTTTGTAAGTAATTTTGTTAGACAAAAACAATGTTGATAAATGTTTAACAATATTATAATTTTACTATAGTTTGTCCAAACAGCCGTGCGCTCTGAACCATAAAATTGACCAACGCGCAGACACACTCACACTGCCTACCTGAGCGCAGATTCATAGAAGAAAGATTAGCGCCAGGTAGGCACTGTAAGTGTGTCCGAGCGTGGGGAGCGAGGGTGGATTTTACTTCGATTTTATGGCTCAGAGAGCACGGCTGTTTGGACAAACTATAGGAAACACAATAAGGTAATATCTCAGGAAAATGGAGTAGATAGTTAAGTAATTAGAAATGATGTAAATCGCAGAGTTGAATTTTTAAGTAAACCATTATCTAGAAGGGGAAAACTGAGTGGGGCAAGAGTTTTTAAATAGGGAGAAAAGATTAGAAAGGAAGTATTTTGGGAAAAGTTCTCGGGTAAGAACTTGAGAGACCGGGGCCTTCGGAGTATAGACGCCGGGCGTGGGGGTAAACGAGACCAACGAGGCTTTTTCCGCGAGATGTGTCAGCCCAGGTGGACGTCAGGGCAAGGGAGTTAGGCTGTCCGACTGTCCAGCCACCGGGACAGAGTAGAGGTGAGGGCACAGTTTGTGGATATTAAAAGGAAAATTGTTTCACGTAAATTCTGGGTCAGAATCAGTTTCTGAGGGAGAGAATCAGTTTTGATTTATTGGGAGAGTTGCATATTTTTAAAAGAATTCATATTTGAGGAGTGGAAAATTGTACTCAGTTTTGCCCGTTGTGTGAAGCATATGATTTAGACTAAGGTGTACATTGTAGTTGACACAGTGTATAATCAAATGTATGCTGTAGATGTTTCGAATAAAATAGATGTTTATGTAGTCTTATAGACGACATTATGTAAGCCTCTCACTAAGTTAGAGCAAAGCGAGTAGCCTCTTCGTAATAAATGGTGTAGGAGGGCAACGGAAAACAAAAATAATTCGACCACCCAGCTGAACCGCTGACGTGAGTTGAGCAAATTTCCAAAATTAAGTTTATAGGCCTAAGTTTTAGGGTTTCAACCAACAATTTGGCAAATAGGTCTATTCACGACGGTGCTGAATAGCTGCAAAATGGTTCGCACGCCATTCCGCATATGGGGTCTTCAATACACAAAGCACTGCGTGCTTCGCACGCCAACCCCCGTGTTGGGAGTATCTTCAATACACAATGCATTGCGTGCTTCGCACGCCAACCCCACGGCAGAATCCACCACATGGCTTTGAACCGGGTACTTCTATAGTATTTTACGTTTTAATCGATTTTGGGGGAACCAAGCGAGCTATAAGGTCGCGTAAAAAAAATAAAATGTGCAGAATAACATAATACATTTATATATGTAGAAAAAACTCAAAAACAAATTCATTCTCGTAGGAAAAATCTCATAAAATAGTTACTTACGGTCAAAAAACGTGCTTCCGATTGTTGGATTTTTTTGGCTAACTAACCCGTCCGAGCGATGTAGACAACCAACATGTGTACCAAATTTGAACCAAATCGGACTTAAAATGCGGCCACTAGACGGCTATCACATATCTACATATATATACATTATATATATCATTTTTAATGACACCCCAAAACGTGTTCTGGGGACCATGATTTTTGCTCATTTGCTACTCCCGACCTTGGGTCTTACCATAAGGGCCACTGCAATAACTCATTTTTCCTATGGAAATTCGCTAATAAACCGAAATATTAGTTTGACTAGAGCGTAGGGATTCCGTACCGCCGGCTGTCTTAAATTAATTGTTAAATTCTAAAACAACCGTTGGTGACAGTAAAACGCAGATATAATAGTACAAAACACAAATATTTTAAATAAACCCAGATAGGGTCCGACACACACACTAAAGTTGAAACCCATAGCCGTTTCAACGAAAACAAAATGAAATGATACCGAGGCACAGCACAGTTGCCGCATACCCGACTACAGACGTTCACTTCACACTCGGCAGCTCTGTTGACACATTTAATTTGCATTAACTCGGGGATTAACTCTCGAAGCGGAATCCGAAACCGCAAGGAATATTCCTCGCTTCATGGTTGTCATGTCCTTTCTGTTGACGTAACCAGGCGGACTAAATACATTTTTGCAGGACTTGTGATTGTATTGTTATGCTAAGAGGGTCCTCTGGGACAAACGCGGGCTATAGAGACGCAGCGAGTGTGAAGACAACCGCTGTGATGTCTCGTATGAGATGTTAATCTGACGACAGAGGTATTTGCTTTCGGTAAACAAAACAAAAGTAATAGAGTAATTTGAAACGGTGGGTGAAATTACGCGACGACAGTGCGCTTAGTGTACTGTTCCAAAACTTCAGAATTTTATTCCCACGTTTATTTAAATACTAGAGAAACCCTCTGCGTGCTTCGCACGCCAACCACCTTGCTACCATGACACACACATTTAATAATACCTTTTTAATACAGCTGCAAGATAAATTATAAACAATGTGTGTGAATGCAATTAAAAGTCTACATTAAATTATTGATGTAAGAAATCGAGACTTGAGGATTACACATCTAACCTCAAATTATTTTTGGAACTATTCCTTAACGCGGGTTGCGGTATTAGTTAACAAATAGAAAATGTAATGCGTAACGGAAAAGTGTTGTTAATTTTTTGCTATGGCAATGACAAACACCAAATACGAGTAACGAAAAAGCGTTATCAAATTGGTTGCTATGGCGATCGGTTCCGTCCGGCGTAGTTCAGATATTATCGTCAAGCGCTGAAATACGTCCGATAAACATAAAATGTTGGTTCATCAGTCTAGGCCTTAATCTAAAATTATTGTACGTATATTTAATTTATTTTACCTGCCTTAACGGCATCATACGTACAATAATTTTAGGATAGGCCTAGACTGATGAACCAACATTTTATGTTTATTGAATGTGTTTACAATTAATGGACATTTAACTGTGTGTACCATCTTAACTTTGATGTTATAATTAATTCTACACCTTTATTATAATAACATTGAACGTATGGAAACAGTAATCTATGCATATATAAAAGCCAAATTCCACTAACTCACTGATCACGATTTCTCAAAAACTACTAAACGGATTGGAACGAAATTTGGTATGTAGCTCCTTCTAGGGCCATAGGTGCTCACTAAGTAAGTTTTTCAGAAAATTCGAAATTTTAGGGGGGGGATTTGGGGGGGTAAAAGTTACTAAATCACGATTTCTCTAAAACAACTGAACGGATTGGAATGAAATTTGGTATGTAGCTTCCTCTAGGGCCGTAGGTGCTCTCTAAGAAAGTTTTTCGAAAAATTCGAAATTTTAGGGGGGTTGGGGGGGTGAGAGTTACTAAAAATCCCCATAAGAAATATATAGTGCAATATATTTATTGATACAATATATTTTTTGTTAATATACATTTAACTTTGATTTTTCTATCCGTGCAAAGGCGGATTGGGCCAGCTAGTATTTGCATACAAAACAAACTAATAATAAACGACTATTGAAAGATTACAATTATTTGTGTATATTGCCGCTAAGGCTGGTAAAAGAATTAAAGAAAAAGCGTGATGAACTTCGTTCCTGACGGGGGTCCCACGACCGCACAAATTTACTTTTTTTAATAGCTTATATTTTTTATAATACTTACATTCATATCTATTCTAAGTACATAACATTAGTGGGTTCGTTTTATAGGAGTCAGCCTATGATTTAAATAATAATACAATAATTAATTAATAAATTGCTGTTAATAAAACAATAATGTCAGTGTAAATCCAGTAAGAGTTTACCGAGCATGTATCTCTGCTAAATACCTTTACTATGATGTCCAGCCTTGAGCTTTGAAGTTACTGTCTGTCCGAGTTTAAATAAGACGATCACCGCTGAAGTGAGTCGAGTGAATTTCCAAAATAAAGTTTGAATGTTTTAGGGTTTCAATCATTTGGGAATTCGGTCTATTCATGAAGGCGATGAATAGCTGCCTCCGTGTACGAAATATATTACTAAAATTTGTTCGCACATCAGGCTCCAGCCTCCACTCACGCGCTGTTTCGTTTCGCTCGCAGAGGAAAGAAGCCACGCATTATACACTGCTTCGCTTCGGTCGAAGCAGAAACTCATTTCGCAAGTTTGTATTCCGGTAGTCGGCCTTGGATCAAAAGCTGCCCTTAAGAGGATTTGAACAGAATACATTTATGTTGTTTTACGTTTTGATCAATTTTGGGGGAACCAGACGGGATATTAGGTCGTGTAAAAAAACTAAATGTGCAGAATAATATCATAAGCAGTATTTGTTTTACATAAAACCCCAAAAATGTTCATTCTAGTTTGAAAAGGAAAAGTTACTTCCAGTAAAAAAACGTGCTTTTTTTGTTTGGAAAAGTTGGATTTGTTTGGCTGACGAACTCGTCCACATGAGAAAACCAATGTGTGTACCAAATTTGAACCGATTCGGATGTAAAATGCGGGTGCGGACACGTATGTACATATAAACATTTTAACGACACCCAAAAACGTGTTCTGGGGATCGTGATCGGTGCTCATTTTACGTTAAGGAACACTTTTCCGATAAATTTGATCTTTGCAGGCTTTATAGTCTTTGTAATCTGGCGAACTGTACCCCTAATAACTTCTATTTAATTGAAATAAAAATATTGATCCTTAATTTCCGATGCATTCGTTTGCATTTTGCCAGTAAGAGTAATCCATACAAGGGCCTAAACTTGAGTGTGGGTAATGAGTCGGCTGCTTACATGAAATCATGTACTTCACCATGTATAATTACCGTATAATTATATAAACATGGTAATTTTATATAGCTTATTTTCCTTGTTCTGGCTGTGGCAGTTCAGTAGAAATATAAAGTTACAGAGAGAGAAAGCTAAGGTACATATTACACTATCAAATAAACGTCAAATGTCTTTGATCACAAAGATTTTCCATCAAAAGATTTGACGATTCTTTGACGAAGTGATTCGTTCACCAAACTTTGATGAATCTTTGACAAGTTGTAAACTTTGATGAATCTTTGACATGTTGTAAACTTTGACAAAGACTTTCAAAAAAGGATAAGAATTAAGTTCTGAAATATTAATATAGTACGCACTTTTCAGGTAACCTCCCAACCTCAAAATATAAGTTTTTTTTACAGTTTCCACATATTCCTTGTGTTCTTTTTATATTTTACATTTCCTTTTATATTTATAAAACGGTGGAAACATTGACGTGGAGAGTTGAAGCTATAAAAAGTTTAATTTTACAATATTAAAAAACAATTTATTTTGTTTACTTTATTGTAAAAGTATATTTACAAGTTTTTTAAAGGTTTATTTTGAAATCTTAAAACCCGATGTAATATGAATCACAATCTTTCAAATGTAATTCTTTAATAATAGTTCATAAATAATAATCATAAAAGAATATAAACCGAAACATAACCCCAAAATATGTCTTTGTTTTGTCCCAGCTCATCAAAAAATTGGACAGGTGTATATGTTTTCTTTGACAAAGATTCCATCAAAGATCTTTGATAAAAGTTTGACCAAATATTTGACGAATAACTTTGATAGTGTAATATATCCCTAACTGACAAAACAAATAGAGAAAAGAAAACGAACTAGTAAGAAAGATTAAAAGAACAAAAACTATTTTTTGTTAAAATATTAACAATAAGTGTGTGTACTAATAAATTATATTCTGCTTTCAGGTAAGCAAGCAAGTTTGTTTCTCTACTAACATGTAAGTAGGTCTATGTAAGTTATGTTATGAAATGTAACTTTAAAAAAATATTAAATAATGTAGTAATAATGTGGATTAGTTTTAAAAAGAAATGCCAACACACTCAAATTGCAACCTGCTCGCTTCGCTCAACAACTTACGCGGCGACTCCCGGTTCCCCTAATCAATCGTAATTTCCGTGAAAATATCAGAGTCAACAGTGATCTGTTTGCATTTGCTCGCTCCCCATCTAAACTCGCAGTGAAGCAACGTGAGTTGAGCGAATTTCCAAATTTATATGTTTTAGGGTTTCAACCCAATATTTGGGAAATTGGTCTACTCACGAAAGCGCTGAATAACTGCGTGTACGAAATACCGGGTGTCCAAAAAGTCCTAGCCCCCCCCCCTTAACTGTGGAACAAGTAGAAATAGATAAGTGAGCTTCGGCATAACTTTATATGACAAAGGGAGATGAATTTTGGTGTAACCGACCATTCCACCCCTCACCCCAAAATAGGGGGTTGAAAGGGTAATTCAAAATTCAAAAATCTTAAACACAAACCCCATCAAGTGATACCTCATCTTAAAGGGCTTGAGGTCTCTATCTTAACCCTACCGAAAATGGCGGCCAGTCAAATTTTAAATGTCCTATTTGAACACAATTATGAACCTTATCCTCCAACCCCGGCTAACGCGGTGCTGCGTTAGGCAAAGCGGAAAACTCGCTTTGCTTCGATCGGATCAGAAGCTAACACTACGGAAAAATTCCACACGTGGATTTGAACCGGGTATTTTACGTTTTGTGGGAACCAAAAGGGCTATAAGGTCATGTAAAAAAAACAAAATGACCCCAAATTCTAGTACAAAAAATATCAACAAAATATAATATAAGTCAAAAAAACGTACTTCCGACTGTTGCATTTTTGGCGAACAAACTCATCCGACCAACTTAAAAAAACCAAGGAGTGTACCAAATTTGGACCAAATCGGGAGTAAAATACGGCCGTTTAAGTGCGAACACATATATAATAATATATATACATTTTTAATGACACCACAAAACGTGTTCTGGTGACCATGATTGGTGCTCATTGATCACTCCTGACCTTAGGTCTCACTATAAGAGTCACTGCTGCAGCTTATTTTTCCAATAGAGACTCGCTAAGAAGGTTTACTTTTGACTTTAAAATTATTAATATGTGGGTATTTAGGAAACACCAATAACACATGAAGAAACAAAAAAGGTTCAAGAAATAAAATTTAGTAGAGTATGAATCTAAAATTTAGTTTAGAAATTGCACAGAATTGAAGAAATTAGGCTTACAAACCCTAATTATTTTGCTAAGCTCTAAATGCTAATACGAACTCTAGAAACACCTGGATTGTAAATGAACTGAATCTTCTGACTTAAAATGATTGTGCTCCTTTTTTAAAAAGAAACTCTACAAAATTACAGCTTTTGGTTCATCCTCTCAATATCGTAGAAGTCAGATCTGCGGATCTCCATTAAACAAAATAAAACCCTTCAATGTCAATCGAATTTCCCGACCACAAAGCTGAAGTCCGTATAAATTGATTTTCCAAAAAGAACTCGCGCACAAAAGAAATATCACCGCATCATTTTTAAAACGGAACGGCGTCAATTGTCCCTTGGGGGGGGAGGGGGTGACTGACACCGGATGACGTCACGACCTCGAGGCGGACACATTAACATTTCAAACAGGGCGATTGGTTTTTGGAAAAACGCCGCGAGCGTCAGGCGCCGTACTATGAGATTCTACAACTTTACTAATACAGTGAAAGAAAAGGGTTGACAGAAGAATGAAAATGGACTTTTCAGGAACTATCTGTTTAAGAGTACAGTAATAAAATGAAGATAATTTCTCCACACGTATGTTTGATAATTAAACTTGTTTCAACGGCAAAGTCGTAATACACGAGCTACAACTAAAACATTACAGAGGATGGAGATTTTTAAAACGCGATGAATTATTACACGTGTTGACTGAGAATTTGTGATAATTTTATCATTTTTATATAATTCCTTCTCTCTCGACAAACTCAAGATTTATTAATGACTTTATGTTGATAGGAATTTTTGAAAAGGCGTTTGGAATTTTCACAGTAGGCCTACAGACCGCATTTCTAAAAGAATGTATTTTGGTATACTAGAGATTCCGCCCCTATTCGCTCACCAATCCCCGCCTCAAAAAAAAATGGAAACAGATTTCAGTATTGTATAAACTGATATCACTGAAATTACTATTTATTAGTAAAGAGGTACTTTTATCGGAGTAGGGTGTTAGCGGTGCGCTAACCTGGCGCATCCGCAGTAGAACCAGATTTGTGTGTGAATGACAGGATTTTTGACATAATAGAGCGATAGAAACTTACCCTAAAAAAAAAATAACCGATTCTAAATTTGGCAAGTAACCTGCTATGGTTCTCAATGTAAATGATTTCAAGAGTGTATTGGTTCAGCAGTATAGGCCTAACCTAATTGTATTGAGCTTTTGATACAAAATCAGCTAAGTAACAACAGAGTAGCCTACAGTAAGAAATTTTCGTTGATTTACGTTTGTGTTTGCATTTATTATACCAACCTAACCTAAAATAAACGGTATCAGTTAACTGACACAAACTTTCTCCCAACTTACTGTAGTCAAAATAATATTGTTTTTAATCATTTTATTTACTACTTTTTAGAACAAAACAAAAAAATAATATTCTACCTACGTCAATCGTATAAAAAAGTTATTGTCCCAGGCGGGATTCGATCGCGCGACCTTTGAATTACTGGCCGTCCTCGCTACCGTTGTGCTACCCCGTGCGGCCGTCGCCGTGATGCTAGATTGACAACATAAACTTGTTTATTTTTTAACATTTCCCCAAAATTATGAAACGCCGAAGTTTTGATAAAAGCGGGTGGTGTCATTTTGTTTGGCATCTTAAGCACTATAAATACTGAAAATTTGATCAAAATCGTTAGAGCCGTTTTTGAGAAATTTGCATTTTTGTCGTTTTTTATTGGTTTTTTGGGGTAAATTACCCTTAAAAATTAAAAATTCCAAAAAATGAAAAAAACGCCTGGAGATATTAGGGTTTAGTACCTACATACCAAATTTCATGAAAATCGGACCAATAGTGTCCCCTTTGGTCGTGTATACATACTGACACACTGACAGACAGACACCACGTTAAAAACACTTTTTTAGGTTCAGGGAGCACCAAAACAAAAAATTCCACTAAAAATATTTTTGGGTTCAGGGAGCACCAACACAGATAATTGCACTAAACAATTTTTTGGGGTTCTGGGAGCACCAAAACAGATAATTCAACTGAAAATTCAAATTCGAACATTTTTACGAAAACAATACTTTCTCCATATACTACGTATAGGGTGGAGAAAGTAAAAAGTTGTTGGTCAAGAATGATAAACTTATTCTACATTTTCTAAGTTAGTGGCTATGTGAATGGATTCATTCAACAAACATGTGTTGCTAAGCGTATGACCCGAATCAGTTGTTTTATCTCTCATAGGGCTGGGAGTGAACCTCATATTTTCCCCATTTTTACCCTTTAAAATCAATTTTTTTCAAAATCAATTCTTAGTGTGCGACTATGACTCCATAATATACCTTAAAATTTTAAGGAGCTTCTGGAAAATTCTGTAACATTCTACAAAAGTCTCCAACACTCTTGAACGTTCTAGAACACTCTTGAACCTTCTGAAATATTCTGTAATATTCTGCGAAATTCTCTAACACTCTTGAATGTTCTAGAACACTCTCGAACCTTCTTAAAGATTCTGTAACATTCTACAAAACTTCCCAAGACTCTCGAACATTTTAGAACACTCTCGAACTTCCTGAAATATTCTGTAATATTCTAGAAAAGTCTCCAACACTCTTGAACATTCTAAAACACTCTCGAACTTTCTGAAAGATTCTATAACATTCTACAAAACTCTCCAACACTCTTGAACATTCTAGAACACTCTCAAACCTTGCAGAAAATTCTGTAACATTCTACAAAAGTCTTCAACACTCTTGAATATTCTATAAAAATCTCGAACCTTCTGAAAGATTCTGTAACATTCTACAAAACTCTCCAACACTCTCTAACATTCTAGAACATTCTGGAAGCTTCTAGAACATTCAGGAGAATTCTGGCTTTTCTCGGCCACTTCGACATTCTTTTCTCAGCTGCCTCACCGACTTTCCATAAGAAATCGATTAGATGCGCTGTTTTACAACCATATCTCCGAACCCAAACTTGGAGTTCCAAACCGAAACCTTCTGCATGGATATGGATGAAGGGCTACCATAACATACAACATCCAAGGGGTGGTTTGCGGACTGCGGCCATGGGCTTCCATGGGACTGCGGGGGTGGGTTTGTAGAGTTAGTTGTACCGGCACGCTTGTACACTTCACGCTTATATGTATTATATATATTTATTCAAAAGAGCAAGATAAGTAGGAAACTCCCTGAATAATAACTGTGCCCCATTACCTACCCGTTCAATCTGGCAATACTCCACGCGTGCTATCAACTCCAGCGTTTCGTATCCCAGTAGGCCAGCAACGTAGAATATCTTTGAACTATAATAAAACCATCGTATTTCTAGAAACACATCTTGTTTGATCTCCAGTATAAAACTTCTTTGATTACAAAAAGTTGAAATTAAACCCGAGCAAGTTGGCGGGTAAATAATAACTTTGCAGATTCGTACTTCCATCCAGTTGTTTATCATAACAAATCCAAGTCCAACTTTAGCTCGGGTCAAAGTTTATATTATCCTTTAGATTGCAACGAAAAGTTGTCGCAAGCTAGGAACTCTTCAAGAGAGGCAATAACGGCTTCAAGAGCACTTCAACGCTCATTAGTCCATGCGTTATGGCGTAGGTGGAATTTTTGCAAAACTTAAACGGAAACTAAAATTGTAATTTCTTAAACAGCTTTCATGTCCCAAAAGAAAGGTTGGATTTTCAAGTCAAAAACAGTAATTTTGAATGACAAAGTTAGCAAATGGTTAAATAGATACAATTAAATAAAATTCCTTTTTGTTCCTGACCATTTTTTAGGTTATTATTGTTTGATTCTGTTTATTATTTTGGGTTAGGACAGATTTTACTTATGTTAGCTTCTGTTTTGGTTCTGTTGAATTTTGCAGAAATTAAAAACTACAAATTTTAAATTAAAATGAATAAATTATTATTGCTTTAATATCTGTTTAGGTTAGATTTCCCTATTGCCCAATTGTTTAGGTTAGGGTTTCAAATATGTTAGGTTTAAGAAATATTGTACTTAGGTTAGGTTACACTGTTTTAAGAAAGTTTGGTTTTGGTTAGGTTAGGTTTATGGTTAAAATAGTTAAGGTTTAAGAATGATTAGTCGAAGTGTCAAATAGTTTAGGTTTAAGAAATATTAAACTTAACCTGTCTTAGAACGGTTTGGTTGGGGTTAGGTTAAATTTCAGAATGTTTTGTTTCAAATAGGTTAATTTATGATTCTAGTTGGGTTAGGTTTAGGAGAGCTTCAACTATGTCAAGTAAGATTTCAGAAATGTTATATTTCAAATACGATAGGTTTAAGAAAAACCAGTTGTGGTTAGGTTATTCTTCGTTTGATGTGGGTTGGATTTAGGAAAGTGTAGTGTTGGCTAAGATTGGTTAGGTTTTGATTAGGCTAGGTTAGAATTCAGAAAGGATAAGTTATCAAAATAAGATAAGTTTAGAGTAAATTAGGTTAGGCTTTGTTCACGTTAGGTCAGACTTCAGGAATATTATGATTCAAAAGTTTTTGATTTGACGGCTTCATTTGATTTAGGTTGTATTTCAGAAGACTTAGGGTTTAAAAAATAATAAGATTAGGTTATTTCGTGTTTGGTTAAGCTTTGACTAGGTTACACATTACGTTTCAAATATGTCAAATTTAAGAACAAATAGGTTTTGGTGTGGTTCTTTTAGACTACTTTTAGATATATCTATTTTGAGAAAGGTTAAGTTTAAATCAAGTTGGGTTTGAGAATGATTTGGATTTGGTTATAATTTATTTCACTTAGGTTAAAATCCGCTGTCAATTTAAGTTTCTATTATTATTAGGTTTGGCAAAGTTTAGTTCATTTTAGGTTAGGTCTCAAAATTATTAAAATAATTATACCTGTCAGTATTAGCGTTTATAACCTATTATAGTTCTTGAAGATAACGTTTCTTCGAAACAAGTCAATGAATAAGACTACACTTGGATAGTACGTTTAGGTTTTACACCTAGGGAAGATATTATTTATTTTTGATGATTGACTGAAGTTTCTCAATAAAACCTAAAATAACGAAATTACATCTAAACCGTTCCTACTATTAGAAGTGTCAACGACCCTAGAAATCAATTTTTGCACAGCAAAACATTCACACGCGACAAAGTAAATCCTCAAATTGTAAAAATAGAAACATCACCGGCCTCATTTGCAATTACAACTTATAAAGTTAAAATTTGCAAACCCGTTTACACGGGCAACGATTAGAAGCCAGTTGAAACCACGGCCAGCTATATCCCAGCAAGACATAACAAATTATTGCATGTAATTAAATTATTGTTTTTTTTTTATATTGGTCGTGTTCATTTGGCAACGACAGTGAACCGAGGTTGTACCGACCGACTTGTTGCTCGTTATTAATCTTAGGTTTTTTTAAATAAAATAACAACAGCCACCGCGGACTGCGGACAGAATCTTGATTACTGGCACGCACAGCGAACGGCAGCTTCGGAGTCATGAAATGGATATAGCCTAGCTAGGGTGTTTAACCTCTGCACACTTTCACAAAGACGGGCAAGTACATTACTTCTGGTAGAAACTCGATCTATGAGATAATTCTATGGTAAAGGGGTTATTTGTTAAGGTAACTATTTCGGGACGACTGCGACTTATAGATTTGTATTTGAGCTTTTAAAGTATCTGAGCAATGTATGTATAACTTAAGTACATACGATAACAATCATAATCTAACCTAACCTAACACAGTCCAAACTAATATAACCTAACCTCAGCTCGCAAAACCTGGCCTAGTACAACACAAACTAACCTAGCTGAACTTAATCAAACCTCACTCTACCTAACCTAACGTAGCAATACCTAAACAAACCTAACACAGCAAAACCTAAACTAACCTAGCCTAAATTAAACTAACTTAATCTAGGCTCATTTTACCTAACCTAGCAAAAATTTGCCTAAGCAATTCTAACCAAACCTAGCAAAACATAATCTGGTAAAGCCTAAACTAACCGAACACAATCTAAACTAAATTAACTTTACCTCACTTCAGTTAACTAACCTGACCGAGCCTGAACTAACTTAACCTGGTCTCACCTAACCTAACCTAAAGAATCTAACCAAACCTAACCTAATCCATCCTAAGCTTATAAGATTAAAACCACAGTTCTACTTTAAACTAACATAGCCTAAGCTAACCTCGCTTCACCTAACCTAACCTAGCAACACCTAGTATAAACTAGCTTAAGCGTATAAGATTAAAATCACAGTTCTACTTTAAACTAACCTAGCTTAGATTAAAAAAACCTAATTTAACCTAGCCTCAACTAGAAAACCTAACATAACCCGCCTAAGCTTATAAGATTAAAATCGTCGTTCTACTTTAAACTAATTTAACTTTGCCTAAACTAACCTAACTTAACCTCGCCTCACCTAACCTAACCTAACCTAAAAAACCTAACCTAACCTAGCCTACCTGTTAACTAACTATAGTTTGATTATTGTATCTCGTGCATTACTGAAGATGGTGACTTTGTCGTTGAAACGCGTTTGAGTTAGTAAACGTATTAGTTATAAGGTTCTGTGTTCAAGTTTTATTCCATCAATCCTGTTCACTGATTCCTTATGGAAAAGTAATATAATAAATAGTAACAACATTATAAGAATTATAAATTGAGTATAATTGTTATAACCTTTCAAATCATTAAAGATAAACTAGAAGGCCTTGAGTACACCCACGTAAGGCGGAGAAAATTATTTAGAAAAAAAATACTTTTAATTGATTAATTTCGACCCTTTTATAACATTTCTTCAGCTATAACTTTACTTTTGCATCACCCCTTAAAAGCCATTATACAGAAAGGCTATCCTACACTGTTAACAAGATTGTATGGCATCCCTTCACTAACAAAGGGGTTCAAACGGTTTGGCGCCGACACTTTGGCCGGAGGCTAATTTCTAAATGACATTCTCCCTAACCTCAATGTAACCATATGTGATACTGTACATAATGCACGGTGGCATATTGATTTCAAAATGTGTTCTTTTGAGCTCGAGAGGGTTGTAACGCGGCGTCGTACAGTCTGGTACAATCGAAGGGTTGGTTTTACTTTAAACAATTACATATAACAAGCGATATTGTTTTTAAATTTAAATTGGGATATTATTACTAATTTTGTAAGAAGAGAAAATATTGTTTTACTGCAGGACAGAGAGTCCGGGCACACACCAAAAAAGGGTTGACCCTAAACATCATCGTAAATGTGGACATAGAGTCTGGGTATTTTCTGTGGCAGATGGACTCTTTGTCCCCTCTTTACGCTTCTGGCCCTTTACCTGCTTCAATTAGGGTCTAATTCCCCCCAAAAGTTGTACAATTTAAGACAACAAGTAGTTTAATGAAACCTTATTTAAGAGGTAAATATTTTTTTACATTTCTGGAGATATTGAATATCTTGTTTATATTGTGAGATAGGTGAAATATTGCTTATTACATGTGATAAGAGAAATACATCTTATTTCGTGATATAAGGAAGATACTGATTATTTCGATGTTATTTCGTGAGATAGGAAAACTATTGCTTATTTCGTGAATCCATATTACTTATACAAAAATAAGTGTCAAATTTTGCTTATTTCGTGAGATATGGAAATGTTTGTTTCGTTGGATGGAAAACATTGCTCATTCCGTGAGATGAGAATATTGCTTATTTCATGTGATAAGAGAAATACATCTTATTTCGTGAGATAAGGAAGGCTGCTTTTTCGTAAAATAGGAAATATCTCGAATATTTCGTGAGATAGGATAACCATTACTTATTTCGTGAAGCCATATTAATTGTACAAATAGATGTGTAAAGTTTTGCTTACTTCCTGAGATATGGAAATGTTTGTTTCGTTGGATCGAAAATATTGCTTATTCCGATAAATTAGAATATTTCTTATTTCGTGCTATAAAAAATATGCCTAATTAATAAGATCATTTTCCTTTTTATTCCGTGGGAAATGCTAGTTAATTTGTGAGATGGAGAATATTGCTTAATTCGTGAGATAAAAAATATGCTTATTAAATGAGATAATTTTCCCTACTTATTTCTTGCGGCAATTTGGCTGTTTGTAAGATTAAAATATTGATAGCTACGTTAGTCGCGAAATTTGCATATTTCGTGAGTTGGAGAATATTGCTTATTTCGTGAGATGAGAATATTGCCTAATTCGTGAGATAAAAAAATATGCTTATTAAATGAGATAATTTCCCCTTCTTATTTCGTGCGGAAGTTTGGCTGTTTGTAAGATTCAAATATTGATAGCTACGTTAGTCGCGAAATTTGCATATTTCGTGAGTTGGAGAATATTGCTTATTTCGTGAGATGAGAATATTGCTTAATTCGTGAGATAAAAAAATATGCTTATTAAATGAAATAATTTTCCCTACTTATTTCGTGCGGAAGTTTGGCTGTTTGTAAGATTCAAATATTGATAGCTACGTTAGTCGCAAAATTTGTTTATTTCCTCGGATGGAGTATATTGCCTGTGTCGTTCGATGTGAGAAATTTGCTTACTTCGTAGAATAGAGGAAGTAATTTCTAGACTACTTATACTTTTTTCAACCTGAACCAATTTTTTCCAACTTGATTCTTTATTCTGATGAATATTTTCAGCTTCCTTCTGTATGGGGGTTTCGATTTAAATAGATATTCATGCTCTGTTTATTTCTACGGAAACGTACTATTCCGTCGCCGCCTAATCAACGAACAAATTTCAAAACCAACGTTCCGTCTAACCTAATCTAACCACAACTAGCCTACTAGACCAGCTTTTGTTTTCTTCGGCATTACTCTTGGTACGCAAAATCTTTAGTCGGGAGATTCCGCAGCGATTGGATGCAGCCGACCGTACCGCGCACAAATGAGTCTTGATTGACCCCATACAAGTTTGTTTTTAATACGCCTGTCCGGTACACGGGACTTCGTTATTTCAACCGCTCGTACGGAAATGTTTAATCTTTGACGATGAAAAATCTTTAGGCGAAAAAAGTAATCTGGAATGAGAATATTGATGTTTTGTCATTACAAAGGAGTTAGTTTAGTCAAGTAAATTTTAAGGGACTTTCAAATATTTAATATCTAACTAGAAGAGATTCATGCGTGATTCGCATGCCATTTCCCTTCCAAAAACTGCTCGAACGGTTGTTAGCGAAATAATTTAGGGAACCTAAATTTGACTACTCTTAAGTTATGATTCAGATATTGTAACTAATTCAAATATATATAAGAATTTTAATTTTTAACTACGTTTATATTACCTCGCTTTCTTGTCTGTCTGTCAGGTGCAAATTTTGCAATCGATTTCAAACTAACTTCCCAATAAGCTAGAGACTTATAACTTTAAACATAGCTCAGAACTGGATGACAATACAATTAACTCACTTTCTTGTTGGTTTGTTTCTTCGGTACAAATTTTTAAATCGATTTTAAACTAACTTCCCGATTAGCTAGAGACTCAAAAGTATAAATAATAATTTCTCATAGACTTTGAGATAATAGTAAGGAGTGTAGAGCAGCTGTTGTCGAGAAAACTCAGACAACAGTTCATATCGTTTGCAGTGCAATACAATTAATTGTTAGTTTCTTAGGTGAACTATTCTTGCATCAGTTATCTATTGCGTGCGCCCCATGTTTTTCGTTTTAAATCTTACAAGTATTTCCAAAGCTATTAAACATTCACAATCTCAAATGTTCAAGACAATCTGTATGGGGTTATAAATCTGTGTGGGACTAGAAGAAATTGTTTTATACTTTTTAGTCGGTTTTAATTTAAATCATTGTTCTGTACTTTTAATATCACAAAACCCATTCCATACTACTCGGGAATGCAGTGCATAGAATTTAAGTAAACGTGTCATCAGAATTGTATCAGTGGTGTAAATGTTAAAAACGAACCCAAAACGTGGGTTTCCATACAAATTTTCACTTTTTCAATCATTACTCACCACTAATAGTTTACAAGGTAGTAGTTTAAGGGGGGAGGGGGGAGTTTACCACTCCAGTAACAGTTTAATATAAATTGGACAAACAGGCTTTTAGTTAAATTACAATACACAAATCAACATTTCCTCTTCATATCACACTATATACGGTGAAAACAGCTTCAATTTTAAATCTTACACTTTCCCTAACATAACACATAATCTCCCCCGTCAACAAACGTTAAAATATAATTTCTTCCCAGTTTTCCCGTTCACCCCATCGTACAACGTCCCATCGTCGCCACATGTTAGCGTTTTTCCTGTTGTAAATGTGGCAGCACTGTCTTTAGTCTTCATTTTAACACCATAACGACAGAAATATTGTCTCAACCATAATGTCTAATGCGTTACATAAACGTTACTTCCACCCTTCCCCTATATGTCACGGGTCGTACGGGTTTATGGGGTGGAAATAGGCCATGCCGTCTGCATCAATATCGATTCCATTCCTTATGCTTGACCTTTTTTCATCCATTAGTGCAAATTAAAATATGTCAAACACACGCGTCCTAGCATGAAGGCATTGATCAACCCGTATTTGATCTATGGCTTGTAAAAATATTGTTCAAAAAAGGCTTACTTAATGGAATAAATGCGTCCGACTTAGTGACGATTTTGAGAATACCGGTCGTGTGTGTTATTGCAAATAGTAACACCTTTAATATCGCTTGAAAGCACTTGTTGTTACTATTGGTGGACTCATCTTCGCCCTGGGAAAACTCCGTGTGTACAGTCTGATTTAAATGAAATTGGTCCGAGTACAGTCAGTGACGTTGTGTTGGCGCGGAAAGAAGCAGGTTGGACTGAAAACACAAGTTTCAGCGTCTGCTAATTGCCCAATAACTTGAGCCCCGTCCAATACAAAGCTAAGGAATTGCTAGAGGCAGTGCCAGAGATGACTTTTGTAGGTTGGCTAGTAGCGCCACAGCTACTATATTACTTTTTCCCAATACAAGTAATATATGTAAATCGAAAACAATATATAACACAGGTTGAACCAGCTTGAACCCTGAGCAACCCTATTGAAGATATTTGTTTAAAAACAAGTCTAACATGATTTTCAGATGATTTATTTATTTAAAACAAAAATCGTCTGGGCGACTCTTGTCATCTACTGACTATAGCCTAAATTGGAGTTTCCGTAAAGTTTACTATTGTATGCGTACGATTGAAATAAAAAATCAGACCGCCATTCGTAAAACGTAAGTGCTTACAAGCTATATTCTAGAGTTTTACTAATGCAATATCGTACGGCCAGCCTTCTCAGCGTTGATTCTGTGAGTACTATTGCACACCATTGATGCTGGGCAGGAGGGAACAAATATTTCTGAGTTGACCGCAGCTCTTCAAGTGGCAGAGCTGTACACTACTAGCAATGAGTTTGTGTGCGTTCATTATTCCGCTAGCAAATATAGGGCAACTTCAGAAAGGCGGAAACTACTTGTAGACGGCGACAGAAGTAACCTTGACTGTAAACATCTGAAATGCGCATACGTGGTACTGTATGTGAGTATGTGTTATTCTTTCTCTCGCACATTCAAAATTAAAGAATATATTATTTTCCTAGTACTGTATTCCTCCGCGAGCAACAAGTTGATGCGATAACCACCAGAGTGCAGGCTAAACACTCGAGTAATAGCACAAATTCGGTGTGTAACCTATATGCTTCAACAATAAAGCAGAGTCTTTTCATCAGAAATTAATCAAATTTATTGAAATTACTTTTGTTTGAAAGATAATTAAACTTGCAATGTGGTGAGCATTTTACATTTTAAAATTAAGTCAAAGAACAAATTTAGTTAAAAACCAATTTTAAAAAACTAAATGATGTCCACATTCAGACTGTCCTAACCTTTAAAATTACATATTCAGATTAATTTTATCATCATTATGACTCCAGTAATCTTGTTACGCGTTTAACATTGCTCTTACGGGAGTTGAAATTCAAGATGGTGGGTGGGTCTGCCGAGCCTCAAACGTAATGTAGTACGTAGAATTTCAAGATGGCGGATGGCATGCGAAGCACGCAACGTCCCTTCCTAGTTTTCTACTACAGCATATCTATATCGCACAACCTGTTTACTGTAAGACACCAACCAGTAAACTCGGGAAGACTATTAAAACTTGCAATTTCAAAATCTAAAAAAACCAGTTACGTCCAACTTTCCCAACCCAATCATCCCACCTATAACGTATAACGAGGATATTTTCCCTATTCACAGGTAATTGTAATTAAAAACCCCGAACTCGGGTCGTAGTTATCAATTCGATTCTGTGGGAATGATTTGTTTTGATAGGTTAGGTTGATTGCGTCCCGTCTTCGATATAATGTCATACAAGGAGTTATTACAGGCGATCGCCGCTCTACTAGTTTACAACGGGAGGATAATGGTCATCCAATCTGAGTTGCATGCGTGCTCAACGGCCGGTCTTAGCGCGATCCACGCTAGGAGTGGTTGTGAGGAAACCAATTTAACTAGCGCCGATGTTGGAAGGCACCATTTTTGGCTGAGAATTATGTAAAACTTATAATAATAAAAGAGGAATTTATTATACTGCTAGGAGTATCACAGGCAGCTTAATTATTAGATACACATAAGAAATACATAATTAAAAAAAAAAAAAAAATAGTTAAAAACAACAAACTTTATGAAGGCCTATCTAACAATACTGAGGAGATTTTTAACTCGGTAAATGTGTACAATTATAAGAATTATAAAACTGTAAGCCTATTTGTTAAATTTGTATACTTATATACATTGTTATACACCAAAATAAAGATCAAAATTTATCTTTTAATTGCTTTTTACTTTATGTTGATACATTAAACGATCTAGAAGTTATTAATATTGTAGTGAAGAAATTAGTAGATCTAATGAGAAAGGTTTATTAAATGTTATACGAAGATGTACGAATGTTTCCGAAGTTAAACGAATGGGTATCTCTTCTTTAAATTTATATAAATGAATATATTGGTGATAAAATGTTGTATTTATATTGATTTTATTTCCTCGAAGCAAATCTTATAACTCATACATTATATTTCTATAACTCATATTTAAAAAAATCTACTTCACAAGAAATTATAGTATTGTTTAAAGTTGTAAACATAACCCCAAAGTATAATCTACGCTAGGTTTTGTATAGGTGATGATTACAGATGATGGGTGATATTATATTGTTACTCACGTAAGACTTATTTTTATGGGAGTTGATAAAATGTTGTTACATATTTTAAGAAACTTTATTTATTTAAAGAAACTTTAATATTGGAAAAGAAATTAACTACTAAACAACTAAGGTAAAACATTAAACATTTTTTTAAGTATTAGTTTGCTAGTTTGCTAAGAAATTTCTTTTTAGGCCCATTACGTTGTCATTTTCCAACCAATTTGTCAAATGAAGTGTAATATTTAACGCTTTAAACTGTGCAGATTTAGACAAAAAAAAATTAAAATCATATATATCACTGTATTTGTTTACAAATTACGTTGTTTTTTTTTTTCTGTTAATGGGAGAACTTTTTTTGTGGAAACTATCCTTTAGTTTGGTAGAGCCGGTTAACGTGGGCTCAAGACAAGTGCACCTATTTAATTTGTAGGTAAGGTTATTGTTTAAGAGTAGGCCTAATTCATACTGGTTGTTTTTCAGTTGCATGAACTCTATTACCTCTAAACTTCCACGTTGGCTGTTGTTCCTCCGAAGCATACTTTCAAACAATTTGTATTTATAAATTAGGTTTCTTGTTCAAGTTTTTGATTAGGTTAAGCCTCAAGTTTGAGGAAACTGAGGACTATAAATTCAAAGAAATACATGCAGTTGGTCTACACTGATACAAGTATTCCAGTAAGGTTGGACATCCGACTCCATCCTCACGCAGCATTTTTTTCCACCGGCCTTGGTTAGTGTTTGTCACGACGTTAAGGTGAAATATCTATTTTGAAAATAAGCGTGTAAATATGCCCCAGCCCGGGACCACAAATAACCCCCTCCCCCCCCACCTCTCCAGGTTGGGACACGCAGCCACTCTCGAAACAATCATATATTATTCATAAGTAAAGAATCTCTCGGTATGCATATTATTCCCTATTGATTTCGTAGCCAACGACAAGTCGGTAGTTGATCACAATAATTTCTGATTCGAAAGTTATGGTGATTCGGCGTCTCCGAACCCTTTGGCTACAAAGAGTATTGATTTCGCGTATAATTTATGTGTGCCATCGTGGTAATAGCCCGGCCGTGTTACTTGTAAACTCGCAATGCGTGGACCGTAATTTTAATTAGTTACGGTAATTTTATTTGTAATTTAAATAAATAATAAGGAAGACACCTGCGTGTTCCGCACACCTACCTCTTCCTTCTTCCGTAAAAAATTTTAATAACTCCCTTTTAATAAAGGTGTAGGATTAATCTTAACCTTTCAGCACAGGCGGTAAATAATAACCTATTAAAAGTCTAAATCTAGTCATTACTAGGAGTACTATTTTGAAAAGTTTCACTCTGATCTAGTCCTACTCTCTTTTTTTCCAGGCCTAATCTTCGAAATTTTTAAATTTCTATTTCTTAAAAATGGAAAACACCAAAATAATATAACAAAAATAATTTCGATGAGAAATCTCTCATTTACTATTTTTGCTAAAATTAAAATGGGAGAATCAGCTGTTCGCTTAATATGCAAAGAACACTTTTTTTGCTTTTGAATAAAATCAGTTGACTACTCATCAATAAAACACATGTTCTTGACGCTAATTAGTCAAATGTTAATCGTAAGGAAAACATCGAATTTGTAAAATCGAATTTAAAAAAGAAGTATTGACAGCTCATCTATAGGTAAAGAATGATAATTTACAAAAATATTTTTTAAGTATAAGCGGATCGCCTAAAGAAAACGAAATTTTTTTAATTGTGGTTTATTTAAGGGTTTGTTACTCAGGAAGGGTGTAAGTAATTCACTTTGGAATGCTTAATGAGTCGGTTAGTTTGCTGCAATTCCTTCCCCCCTGAGCTGCTCGGTTCGCTGTAAGTCTTTACACGGAGCTGCTCGGTTCGCTGTAATTGTCCCCTCCGCTACTCAGTTTTGTTATAATTTCTTTTCCCGGAGTTGCTCTGCTCGCTATAATCTCCATCGGACCGTTCGGCTTGCTGTAATTCTCCCCTGAACCACTCGACTTGCTTGTAATTCTTTTTTCCAGAGCCACTTGGCTCGCTGAAATACTCCCTTTCTCGGTTCGCTGT
>JAGFPH010000009.1:1159462-1178062 GCA_018207615.1 Philaenus spumarius
CGGCTAGCAGAAAAAGAGAAAAATCTAAGTAAAGGTTTAACGAACGGAAGCGAAGGTTCATCCGGAAAGGGGTAAAGATACGAAACAGGACTGCCGACTTCCGAATTAGAAAAGTGAAGGGGAAACCTGCTGGTGACCGCAGCGAGGAAAAAAGTCGTGTAGAAAGAGTTATTTTTTGTTCCTAACAGTGGAGGGCGGGAAGAGATGCGGTTCTGAATATTTATAAGAAAAGGGATGCTTTTTACCCCGTCCCGGAAAGAATAACCGATCCCGTGTACGGATCATAATTCATTAAGTTAAAGAACGGCCGGTCATTTCCGCGGAGCAGTCGTTGAAGAAATGCATTTTTAATTTCAGTTTTTTCCTCCGCTTGTATCTTTCAACGTAATGCAGAGTTAACATTGTTAAAAATTTTAAGTGTAGGCCTACTACTATAAGTAGTTTCCCGAACACAACTGGTAAACTATTTATCCGATTTGCAGGCTGTTTCGAGACCATTCTACCCAACTTTACCATGTTATTCAGAAGGTCAAAACTATCAAATACTACAATATAACAAATATATGTCCTAGCTTGCTTAGTTAACAAGTTGTTTGTCTGTAAGCGTAAACAAATATTATCTCATGAACGGTTTAAGATAAATTGATGAAACTCATCGTGGAGGTTTGTCACGTTGGTTTACACAAATGTGAAATACTTTATTCTTCCGGCGTTATCCGTTTCAAGATGGCGGCGGTTGAAACTTTTAAAAGTTAAATATCTAAAGAACTAAAGATTTTACGAAAGGATGTTAAGATACAAAAAAAATGTGTCACTTTAAAGACATATCCAATGGTGTATCATTGAGTCAAGGGTAACTGAGAAAATGTAATAATTCAGGCTGAAAGTGCTTTCCATGATCACTTTCCATGAATGTAGTAATAACTGAAACCCACTTTCAGCAAGAATTGTTGTATTTACTCTTGACTCAATGATAAAAAGTGATACACCATTAGAGTTGTCTTTAAACTGTCTACATCTTTTGTATCTTAATTTTTTAGATAATCAACTTTGAAAAGTTTGAACCACCGCCATCTTGAAACGGATAACTTCGTCAAAAGAAAATGTTGCACGTTTATGTAAACTAATGTGATAAACTTTCGTGCAGCGTTTCATGAATTTATCCGAAACCATTCGTGAGACAATAATTGTTTACAAGAAAGCACATACAGACAGACAACTTCTAAACTAAGCAAGATAGGTCTCATAATGTACTGTAATATTTGCCAGTTTTGACCTGCAGAATAGCATGGTAACGTTTGCTTGAATGGTTACGAGACATCCTGTACCGTATATGAAACTTTTAATTTTCAGATATCAATATTGGGATGTCAAAGCAATTGGAAATAAACGGTACCAGGAACTGGCACATACTTTCACACAAACATATTTAAATTATCAAACAGATTCACAGTGACTTCATAATTGTAGGTGGGGTAGGAGAGGTGATTTATTACAGTATGAGATTAACTAATAAATATTATTATTATCTAGAGAGAAAACTATTCGATCGATTTCGAACAAATTTGCACCAAACACGTCAATCAGGCCTGTATAGATGCACGAAAATAGGTTTTGAAAAATTTCGAAAAACAACCCCTTTATGGCCAAAAATCTCCAAAAATAAGTTATTATTATTAGCTAAACGAGAATTTTTAGAAAGATGCGGTTTTTTATAAATGGTAGGGTACATTAAAGGCTACAAATAAGCAAAATTTTATCAAAATCGTTAGAACAGTTTTTTTATAAAAAAAATATAACTGATTTTTTTTTTGGTGATTTTTTGCCAAAAAGGGGCTTGTTTTCAAAGATTTTCAAAACCGTTTTTCGTGCCTACTTGACATGTTTGGTGCAATTTTTTTTGAAATCGATCAAATAGTTTTCGCTCTAGCTTTGTACACATAGGCCTACAGACATACAGACAGACATTCAACTCCAAAAATGTTCAATTCAAAAATGTTTTTCTCTCAGTCAAAAACGTGCTTCCGATTTAAGATTTTTGGCTCACAAACTCGTCCGAGCGACATAAAAAACTAACGTGTGTACGAAGTTTGGACCAAATCGGACGTAAAAAAAGAGCGAACACAAATATATATAAAATGTTTAATGTGTAATTTTTAACGTGATCTGGGGACCATGATCGGTGCTCATTGGCCATTCCAGACCTTATGTGTCACCATAATAGTCACTGCAATAGCTCACATTTGCTATGAAAATTCGCTAAAAATCAGCAGTCTGCATAACATAGTAGGTTATGTGTTCAGAGGAATAATCTTTAACTTATGATTTGAATAAGTTACGGTTCGCCCACGCTTGACCGGTCTTTCACACAACATCAAAACAAACAAAAAAATGTATAAAGCCATTTACATAAAGAGTAAAGTTTGTTGTCAAAACAGCTACATACAATTATGTCCACTGAAAACATTTTAATATAGGTTGAACAAATTTACAAAAATATTGAAAACTCGCAAATTTTGTTTACATTCGCTATTTGTACCTGTTGCACTACACAATGTTTCTCGTTCACGAGTCAACACGACCCGAAATTACTGTCAAAGAAGACCCGCTGAGCAGCCGCCCTCATGGGGGGTCCTCCTTGTCCCATTGTCCTAGGCTATTATATCCCTTGTTTTCCCGTTGTCCTCCAAATTGGATCTCAGGTACTACAAAGCTAGGCCGGTCTGTCCTCAGACCCTGGACCATGATAAATCGTATTATTTTTGTCTAATAATCCGTGTGTTTATCTTGAGTTTCGGTCCTTCTCGGTCAGTCCTTCGTCCTTCAGTCGTGTCCTGTCTTTGGTCGAGCACGGAGTGTTTTTAGTTCGTCGTGTCTCCGCTTAGCTACGCTACCAGTGAGTAAAGTGTTTTGTTGTGTGTGGAAATATTTAACAAAAGTAATTACTAATTAGATTGAATTAATCAATGTAGGTTAATTTATTTAACTTAGGTAATAAATTGTGTAATTTAAAACTATACATTAAATGCTGTTGTTACCGACTTCGTTCGCGTTAAGGATCTGCTTGTAAAATATAATTTACATTAGGCTACCCTTTAAACATTTATACCTGTCAACTTTAATCTAATGATCACTAATATTCATAGATTATTTTAAAGGAAACGTGAATACGATATTAATTTATACTATCGGGAATAAATAAATATTCGGCAAATTTTTTACTTTTATGATTTCTTTAATTACTTTTTATGTAACTTCAATTACAAAAACCAAAAATAAACTTTAACATGTTAATTACTGTACACGTAAAATTATTGTTTAGTTTCTACCAGCTTAAACAGATGATGACTCGAGATAGCTCTTCAGAATCAAACCTTTTGCATTTTCGATTTTTAATTTGGATGAACGGATGTTGTATTGCTCCTTATACATTTTTACATTTCTTTATATAGATATGGTACGTATATAGCGTATAGATTATACTTTGGGGTTATGTTTACAACTGCAAACAACAATGTCTTGTGAAATTGATTTTTTTTTAAATATAATTTATAGAACTAATATATAAGTTACGGTATAAGATTTGCTTTGAGGAAATAAAATGAATATAAATACAACCTTTTATCATCAATATATTCATTTATACAAATTTAAAGAAGAGATACCCATTCGTTTAACTTCGGAAACATTAAACATTATCTTCGTATCTATACTAATATTATAAAGAGGTAAAATTTGTTAGTTTGATTGTTTGCATGTAGGGGGTAATCTCTGGACCTACAGAACCGATTGAAAAAATAGTTTAACTAATAAAAAGCTACACTATACCTGAGTAACGTAGGCTATAATTCACTTTGATAAAAACATTTTTTATTTCAATATTTGTAAATTTAGTCGGAAATTTAGGTTAGGCCTAGACTGATGAATCAACACATATTTCTTGAATGTATTTACATTCAATATCATAGCAACCAATCTGAATAAAATAACATTTAAAAGAGCTATTTGCTCCAATAGTTCCATTAACATCTGATTTCAAACTTTGAAGCAATTATTTGCATTTCTAACTTTTAGGTTAGGTTTTTATTAAAATTTAGACCCGAGTCTCGCTGGTTCTTTTATTATAACTGCTGTTATAAAATAAAATAAGTAATAATTTGACTTGAACATTTAACATTATTTACTATCTTAGCTTTGGGGTTATTATCAATCATACACCTTTATTATAAAGAAAACATAACATGATTATGAGTATAGAAGGGTCCAAATGGGTTGGCGTGCGGAGCACGCAGGGGTTTCCCCTAGTCGTATATCATTTATAACTTGAAAAACAAGAAAAAATGTCTTTATTTATTTACACAACAAAAAATTACACAAGTAACACAACAAAAAGGTAGTGAGTAGCACTGAGTAATAAATAGAAAAAATATCAACTCATATAAAAGCGAGTGTTCGTACGTGAGTAGTAATATAATATAACAGCTGATTTCGCTCACTAGGCTATACGTAGTACGTAAACAAAGCCTAGAGCCGATTAGGCACATACTTTGGGGGTTGGAGTTATGTTTACAACTTCAATCAATACATCTTGTGAAGTCGATTTTTTTAAATATAAGTTATAGAAAATTATAATTATAATATGTTATAAGGTTTGCTTTGAGGTTATAAAATAAATATAAACACAAACGTAGTATATAATCAATACATTTTTATTCAGCAAACAAGAGATACCTATTCGTTTAACTTCGAAAACATTCGTACATCGTATAACATATAAATATATTCGATTATTAATTTCTTCTTTATAACATTAATAACGTCTAAATCATTTGATATTATCAACATTAAATACAATTAAAAGATTATATTTTTATATTTTAACAAATAGGCCTACAGTTTTATAATCCTTATAATTGTACACATTTACCAGTTAAAAATTCCCTCAGCATAGTTAGGTAGGCTTAGATAAAGTCTGTTGTTTTTAAATAGTATTTTTATAAATGTTTTATTTCTGATGTGTATCTAATTAATGTGCATGTGATTTTTCAAGGGGCACATTATATATAAAGAGAAAGAGGCAGCTGACCGGTTTCTAATAATATATTTTAATACAACATATAAGGCCTACAACACATTTAAAATAAAATTCGTGTATTGCAGCTTCACAATGCAAAATTTAAATAATACTGCTCTTATTTTTCTAAAACAATGAAAAATACAAATTTAAAAAAATGAACTACATTGAATGTTTTAGTATGAATAAGGTAACATTATTCACATATACACAATATATGCATACACAATCGTGTGTATATATAGACTATGTACATACTCACGCGTACATAGACAAATATATACACATAAATACACACACATAGACATTCCAACATAAAAAAACTCCTTGGTTTATACATTTTCATAAGAATATTTTGTAAACAATTATTCACAACATAAACTCCTACAAGCATTATATCCCCCAGACATCTTTCCATTTAAAAGCTCGCATCTTTCAGTAAAAGGAGGTCAAAAACCTTCGTATAATCTAAATTAAAGTAGTATGAAATAAATCAACACTATCTAGCACTTGCAAGAATTTCCTTAATTCCTTTCAGTAGGTCTTTTTGTTTATGCAAGGTGTCCCGCGACCATTCTACCATTCTAACTTTGCCATGTTATTCATGAGGTCAACACTAGCAAATAATACAATATAATGTGTTCTATATTGCTTAGTTTAGAAGTTATCTGTCTGTATGCGTTTAAAAAAAAAAATTCTCATGAATGGTTTAAGATGAATTCATAAAACTCAGTATGCATATGTATCACATTGGTTTATACAAATTTGCAAAATATTATCTTGCTCAAGTTATCCGTATCAATATGGCAGTGGTTCAAACCAATGTTGTAAATATGCATGCAGAGTTTCATAAATGTATCTTAAACCGTTCATGTAATAATAATTGTTTTAAAAACCCCGCATACAACTTTAAAACTAAGCAAGATAGGACACATGTTATTAGCGAATTTCCATAGGAAAAATGAGTTATTGCAGTGGCCCTTATGGTAAGACCCAAGGTCGGGAGTAGCAAATGAGCACCGATCATGGTCCCCAGAACACGTTTTGGGGTGTCATTAAAAATCATATAATATGTATATAAGTGTTCGCACTATAGCGGCCGCATTTTAAGCCCGATTTGGTTCAAATTTGGTACACATGTTGGTTGTCTACGTTGCTCGGACGAGTTCGTTAGCCAAAAAAATCAAACAACCGGAAGTACGTTTTTGACCGGAAGTAACTATGTTTTGAGATTTTTCCTACGAGAATTAAATTTTTTAGAGTTTTTTCTACAAATATAAATGTAGGATGTTATTCTGCACATTTTGTTTTTTACGCGACTTTAAATCTAGCTTGGTTCCCCCAAAATCGATCAAAACGTAAAATACCATAAAAGTACCCGGTTCAAAGCCATTTGGTGGATTTTGGTGAATCCCACCGTGGGGATGGCGTGCGAAGCACGCAATGCAGTGTGTATTGAAGATAATCCCAATATACGAAATGGCGTGCGAAGCACGAAATGCATTGTGTATTGCAAATACTCCCAATATGAGGAATGGCGTGCGATGCACGCAATGCATTGTGTATTGAAGATAATCCCAATATACGAAATGGCGTGCGAAGCACTCAATGCATTGTGTATTGAAAATACTCCCAATATGCGGAATGGCGTGCGAAGAATTTTGCAGTTATTCAGCACCGTCGTGAATAGATCTATTTCCCAAATTGTTGGTTGAAACCCTAAAACATAGGCCTATAAACTTAATTTTGGAAATTTGCTTAACTCACGTCAGCGGTTCAGATGCGTGGTCGAATTATTTGCTAGTTTTGACCTGCTGAATAACATAGTAAAGTTTGGTAGACTGGTTGCGAGGCACCCTGTGTAACGACATGTTTTTATGTACTGTAAGCCTTTTGTTTGCATTTACCTAATCTAAAAAAAAAACTTGTTAGTATTGAACAATAATTACCTGATTACAAATTTGACAAATTGATTGCAAATAAACGTATTTTGATTCGTTGTAGGCCTAACCTAAAATTATGTTAAGTTTTTTTAATCCAAATCAACTGCTTTATTTATATTGAACAACGGATGTTTGAATTAATTATAATACAGTAAGCATTGTTCGTTGATTTTTGTTTGCGATTGCGTTTAGTTTGTTGATCTAACCTAAAAAAAGCCAATGGTTGTAAAGAATAATAGCCTACTCTGATTATAAGTTTGCTAAGTTGGTTGCTATGGTAATAAATGTAAACAAACATATAGGAAGCTTTAGATCCGAACAGTTGCTTTATCTAATATAGGGGTGGGAGGGAACCCCAAAATGTTCACTATTTTGTCGCTTCTATAACTCCACAAGAATGTACCTTTTAAATTTCGTATTTGTATCTCAAGTAGTTTTTGTTCTAGGTCGATTTAATCAGGACAAAACTGCTTATGTACCCTATAGATATATTGATATTGTTAGTTTTTCTTATTTATTTTTATTTTTGTGTGTGAATTTCATTTTGTAAAATTGAACCGTCGCCCTTACAACTAAAACCATCAGGCTGCATAAACAATATAAAAACCCTAACCTATAAATCCAAATCAAAAACGCCTGACATTTCCTGCCCAGCCCCAACATTGTCATTTTGATCAGCGTAACCCTTCTTTAATGGACAATGTTCCGGCACGTTTTTTTTAGGTTAGGGTGGATATGTAATAGAGTTGTAAATAAAAAGAAAATGGCGTCCAAAGGTGCAGCTGTACAGCGTACAGATCATCAGCTGTTAGTTAGTTAACATCTGCTACGTAGCCTATGTCTCAATCTAATAAACTCTTCGTCACACTTTACCAATGCAATTATATTCAGGGGGTCAAAGTTAGTGGACCTGGAGAGAGGCTAACATATGGGAAGCTACGCTGGCACACGCCAACAAATTAATTTACAGGTCGATAGTATTTATACGAACCAATTTTGATTTTTTAATATTTTCAGATTATGTTTGCGACATACCGGAATTCACACGAAAAGTTCCAAAAATAAAACTATTAAAATTTCAATCCCCCCCCCCCCATAAAAAGAATTAGAAAATAAGAATAATTTTTATCCAGAAAGATTTGAATCCGATTTTGTATAAATAATATATATTCAAACATAATTTTCTCTGTTAAGCGGGGCATCATTCAATAACATATGAATTAGGTATTAAATAAATTATGCTAGAGGATGTAGAAAAAAACGCACAGAATCCTAAAATTAAAATTATTTAAAAAATCTCTAGGGTTTGATATTTTTATAATATCTTATTTTGAAATTACTGTAAGGTAGCAATTGACAACGAACATAGATCGTTTTAAAATTAACGATGTAGAGAGGAAACACAGAAACAATAACTAACCGCTGCGTGAGTTAAAATAATTTTCAAAATTAAGTTTATATGTTTTAGGGTTTAATCGAAATATTTGGGAAATTGGTCTACTCATGAAGGCGCTGAATAGCTGCCTATGTGTACAGAATAATTTAATAGAATTTGCACCACAGCCTCCAACCCCGGCTCACGCGCTATTCGTTTCGCCCAAAGCGAAAAAACTCGCACCTATAATTATAGTTTGCACCTCAAATTTGTGGCCTCGGATTATGAACTATTTCGCTTTGAACAGAGAAAATCGGGGAACTGAAGTTGAGCCCTCGTCAAAATCCAACACGTGGATTTGAATCGGGTTATTAATTTTATGGTATTTTACGTTTTGGTCGATTTTGGTGGAACCAGATGGGCAATAAGGTCGTGTGAAAAACCAAATGTGCATAATAATCTTCTATATTTATTTTTTCATATAAAACCCCAAACAAATTTCATTCTAGTAAGAATATGTGCTTTTGATTGTTGGATCTTTTTTCGATTTATAAAACCAACGTGTTTACCAAATTTGGACCAAATCGGACGTAAAATGCGGCCGTTAGAGTGCGTACATAGATAGGCCTATAACATTTTTAATGACACTCCAAAACGTGTTCTGAGGACCATGAACGGTGCTCATTGACCCCCTCCGACCTTAGATCTCTCCATAAAATGCACTGTAGTAGCTCATCTTTCCTATCGAAATTCGCTAATAACGCCTGTTCCACCCCACATCCATTAAGTATAAATAATATTCTAATTTTTTACAACAAAACTTTAAAATTATGGGTTTGTAGCTTTTTTTAAAAAACGGTATGTGCTTTTATTTTAGAGTTTATATTTTGTGTTTTCGGTTGTAAGTAGTTCTTTAAAACAATTACCGCTGCATTTTAATTATTTTGTCAAAATGATAGTAATAATAGGCCTAATGGCATTTTAACCATTTCAATCACAGCGTAGCCTTACCGTCTACTACAGAGAACTTTGCTTAGCCTATATAATACGCCTTAAATTATATTGTCTAAAGTGGTAGTCATATTGGTCTTTAGAGAGGACGTCAATTGTTCAAAAACTGTTTTTCGAAGGGTCTTCATCAAAAAATTTTTTCATAACATGCTCATAATTTACTTTATGTATCCTATTCTTAAATGATAAGAATCAGATAGAGAAATAAAATAACGATAGAAAACATAGGCCTGGCTGTATGGGTAAAGCATAACATTCGCGAGAAGAGAATCCTATGTAGTTTGGCTCTAATACAGTGAAATCAAACTGTTCAATGGAAGATTTTACAAAACATCTATTTTGTGCCAATCAAAAATTACAAAAGAATATTCATAGCTAGTCTTTGAAAGTTTTCTGCAGTTTTGAAAATATATCATCTGCCAGCGAATGACTAAAAACTTAATACACAACAAAAGAAATAGATACGAGGTACGAGGATGAACAATAATGTACTATTGGGATTCGGGGGTGTGCTTTGGGGGTGGAGAGGGATTACGCCCTGTCATAATGAAGCCCTAAAGAGACCCTCGTTGTCATCGGTCCACTCGACCGTGCATCTATTCAATTGTTTGTTGCATTAAACGGTTTTTACCATGGGACCTTCCTATTGTCGACGCGGATCCTCCCCCCGACGGATCAAACATCTGTGCCCCCCACCTTCGTGTTAAGGACACTCGAAAAACTCACCCTTGTCATCTCCTTTTTTGTACTTACAAACGCTTTGTTGCGTTCCCTACCCTTGTGGGCTTTTGTTCGTTTCGGATTGTCATTGGGACGAACGAGACCAATGGGGACACGGTGACAATATTTTTCCGCCATTTTGTTTTTGCGGTTTACACTGTATTCTGGTTGAAAATGTCCTCGTTTAAAATAAAGTCGTGATCCAAAGTTTGGACGGTTTCATCTTAATAATTTTCACGTTGTAATTAAAACTCAAATTACGCTGATATGGTGCGTATTTCTAACAACGGTCCAGCGTAATAATGTTACTTTTAGTCCTTTTTTACTCGTTTGAAAGGTATAACGAAGCCTCTTCTTTTCCAATTACTAAAAATATCCAAACCATGTTAATTAAAGGTATTCAATACTTGGACGAACAGCCCCTTCAATATATAACTTATGATGCGATGTTTTTGTAAAATTAACGGTTTTCGAGACTTTGAACGAAAAACGGCAAAAACCAATGGTAGGCTCTTTTCCTCCAGCTAGTACTTTTATATAGGTATTTTCTGCCTCATGAATAGGGTAGAAAGTATAACTTATGCGACGGGCGTAACCTCGGTAACATTTTCTTTCGGGCGACAAAGTGATGTTTTCCACCCTTAAGACACAAATAACTATTGCAAATGTTTTATGGTTTAAAATGTGCCTGGTTTGATGGCCAGGCAACCATCAACAATGCAATCAGCTGTTCTAAAAACCAACCACAGCTGCTTTAGAAGTGTGCAATTCCAGGACGAAACAGTCCCATACAGTCCTCTCCAATATAATTTATATTTCATCTAAATTGAAAGGTAATTTTTTGTAATTTGCAGGAAAAAGTTCATGAAAATCTAAATTATAATTCGTAGGTGACAAAAATGCTAAATTATACATTTTGTATTAAAGACCAGCTGGTACCTGCAGCTTCGCTCGCAGATGCGATTAAATAAATAAAAGGACTATCTGGTAAATAGTTTGCCTTACTATTAACTTAGGTCTACACTCAATTAAAAAAAACACTATGTAGATCCGAGTTTCATTGCCTAAAAACGCACAGTTAGTTTTTCACACCCATTGAGGCCTATACATAAATTATTAGCTATGCACCAATAAACGCTGAAATCCCGTTTTCCACCAGTTTATTACTCATAACTCTCCAACGAACATAAAAGTTACTAATCGAGATTTGAGGGTTATTTTAAATCTATGAGTAGGCCCTACATTTCACATACTGTTTACATATGTATTTAACGGTTAGTACAGCTTATACAGTAAATTAAAACACAGACGATCTGGTCAAAGTATTGAGCTTTTGTTCCAAATCAGTTGTTTTATTTATAATGGTTGCGTGTCACGTCCGTTCGCAAAACCCCTAATTTTGCTCTCAAATTTTTACACTTAAAATTTTAATCCTAAATATTTTCGGGATAAAAAGTATCCCAGATTAGTATATAAAAAGTCCTCTACTTGCAAATTAAAGTTTCGTCAAAATTATTTCAGCCATTCAGGAAATTAGCCCAGAAAACAGTAAAACCAAAGGGGCGAATTTTGTTACCTACTAACTGTACATCGAAGCTTTCTGCAAATTTAAATGTCTCATACACTTGGCGGAATGTAAAAACAAGACCGACATTAGTAAAACCGAAAGTGTATACAAGCGATATTCTAGTCGTGCTGGAGTGCTTTACCAATGTAATATCATAGATCAGCCTTCTCAAGATTGGCCCCACTCACTGGATTCGATTCTTTTACTGGAGTAGTATTGCACATCCTTAATAATGACTATTTTATTTTCGTGCATACCGTAAAAAACAAACAAAACTGCAGTATGAAAAATTCGGGCATTTTAATTCAGATTGTGAATTTTCTTTGGAATAGAAACAATAACTTAAAGTACTGGTAGATAGGCCTACAGTAGTCTAAAATAAGTTGTATATGTAGGCCTATATTTTTTATTTTGTTATTTCCATCGTTTCGTATTATCTAATTGTTCTGACGTTAGCTACACTACTCAGCAGGGACAGGATCAAGTTACTCTGACAAAGTATAAAGTTGTGTAGGGTTGTGTGGGTGGTGCTGGGGGGTGGGGGAGGTAGGAAATGCAATTAGTGCACGTCAGTATGCACCGCTTGCAACAGATAGTTACCTACAGCTGCGAGGCGCTTCACGTCAAACTTTACATGTTCTGTAAGGTGAAAGGCCAGTACGTATTACAAAGACATTTTGACCGGTGAGCAAGTCAGACGCAATTCTACCGTGTTCGGAAAAAGTATCACAATAATTTTTGCCATAAGTTTTTTTGCCTTTCGTTAGTAATCGCTTATCGTCCGAATACAATGTTTGTATTTTTGACAAAGTAAATCATCCAATTAGGTTAGAATGCAAGTTGGAAATTGCTGTCAAATCGTAGTAGGAGAGAACAGAAGAACTGATAACAATTTGTACTGCATTCATATCAGTTCTGTTTAGTTTACAGTAATAAACAATTGTAACAGCTGATTCAATACAAAACATAGTCTAGATTATACCATAGGCCATAGAGATTTTTTATACTACAAGATTTAACATCAAACCGATTGCGTTTTGACTTGAGAAATAGTTTGTAGATAAAAGTACCACTTTCGGAAGCAGTGATTTTTTATTGTAGAATTATTGTAACGACGTTTTTGGCTTTTTCGATTGTACTACTTTGTAAATCATTGGACGAAACGCTATACTTTCAACGAAAAAATGTAGTAAATTTAAAAAACTTTAAAATAAGAACTTGAAGTCTTGAAAAAAATCGAGAAAATCCCTGAAAAATTGTTTTGTTCCAAATTCGTAATTTTGATGTTTTAAAAGTTACAGCTTCGGAATAGGGTAAGGGCATGTAGATTACGCATACACAAGTTGGGCCAGTAACTATTGTGCGTTTACAGTTTAGTTGATAGCATGGAAAGGCTTTGTCCATCCTATTGAAACGGAGATCTTACGCTAGTAGCCCGCATGAAAACATCTTCTTCATAAAACTCATTTAAACTAGTTATTAGGGAAATGTTTTCCTTGATATTGATTTTTATTGATATTTATATTTTCAAAAACAATTTCTATTAATGTGGAACATTAATACAAAGGGAAAATAGTTGTTTTGTTTATATTTATATTTATTTTTTTAGGAAACTAATGATTGAATATTGTACAGAAATAACTGAATAACTAGCTGACCCGTGCGAATCATTCGCATTCTAACTTACTTAAATTTTACTTAATTAAAGTAGGCCTACACACCGTAGCCTATATTTAGTATCGGATAGTGCGTATAGTGCGTATTTAGTGCGTCATGGGCATAGGTGAGGGTTTGAAGTAAAGAATGGATGTGTTTAAATTGAATTTTATTTATTTTTTTAAACATAAGTTTAAGATATTTACATATTCTCCAGCTGGGTATTGTTATCATCAGTGTTGCCAACGCCAGGAAAATATCCCTACAACTTACTTATCTTACGTCACTGTTACTTTCGGATTCTTTATTTCTTTTTTTTCTTCTATTTTTTCGTATAATTGTTTTTTGTATATTTTTCCGGTGTAGCGGTTAAGGAAAGCTTTAAAATGATGCCTCGTTCATGTAATTTGATAATGTATTACGGAAGTTATGGCGTACCGACAAAAAAATGGCCTTGAGAAATAATATATGTGATAATATAAAAAACTTTAGGAAAATGTTTAAATTCAAAATTTGTTATCAAAATGAATTAAGGATTGAGGAAAACTAAGCACTAACTTTAGTTTACAGAAAACATCAGAGCATTATAGGTGCTGTATACCATCTATCATGACCTAAATTCTGATGTGTATTACTGTAGTAATTATTTGGAGAGTGTATTATTTTATTTGGGAGAATATATTTGCTTTCTGAAAACAATTTTAACAATTTGTTAGAATTGAAATTTCACATTAATACAACAATACACGTTACAATAAAACTAATGTAATGTTAGTTTTTTTGTAGTTTAAACTTCATAATGGTGTTTACTTAAACTTGAGGTACGTTACTGAAAAGAAGCAATTTGGTTCTTGAATTAAACACTGAGACAAGGATATTCATAATTCAATGTGGTAGTGAATATTAGGCACATAGTTAGGTCAGGTAGTAGCGCGGCAAGCCTCCATAATTTATTTAAGGTCTTTTTTATTTACTACAACTTTTGCATTGAAAGTATAGAATTTCATTCAATGATTTACAAAATATAACAGAAAAATCCCAAAGTGGAACGAGTTGTAAAAACGAAGATCAACACTTTGATTAAATGAATTTGTAAATTTATAATAAAAAGTACAAATTAGTTTACTTTGTGTGGCAGAACAAAATGACGCTACAATTATGTAATTAAGGGTGTGCAAATGCATGGAATTCAGTGAGAGTAAAACAAGGGCTTCTGAATAAATACGAGGTAGCAAGGAGTGGCACGCATCGGCTTCTCTAGATATTATACATTTTATAACGTGCAGTAAAATAAATAATTATTGTACGAAGAATACAAATTAAAGTTCATATATATGGTGAATCTCACAAGAACAGTCAAACCCCTGCAAACTATAATGAAACTACGCTGTACAATGATGTACGACATGTTGCCTGTAGTCCAGGGGCTTGCCTAAAATTTATATAAACAATTAATTGAGTTTCGTTCACGAGAAGAAATTATTCTACAGTGTGATAAAATGAACACAATTTTTTACAAAAAATAAGTAAATATTAAAAAACGTCCAATGACAATATCGTCACTTTATCGTCCTCGATTTGATTTGCTCGTCCAATGGAAATGACAAGTAAGGAAACACGGTTTAAACAAATTTGCATGTTTGTAATTCCGTACTGAAATAAACGGTATCAGGAAACTGACACATACTTTCTCCCTCATTATAGAAACTTAATAAAAAAATACTATTACCAATTTATTGTGATTTTTTTATTTTTAACAGTCATTTTCCCATAAAAATCCATAAAATAATGGAAAAATCAACTTTTCTCAAAAACGGCTCGAACGATTTTGATTAAAATTTTACAGTTTATAGTACTTTAGGTCCCTAATTTTTCCGATATTTTATGGGTTTTTATGGGAAAATTACCCTTAAAAATAAAAAATTCACAAAAATGAAAAAACGCCTGGAGATACCGTGGATTAGTACCTCCATACCAAATTTCATCAAAATCGGACGACTGGTTTAGGCTCTAGGTCTGATAACATCCACACAGACACACAGACACACAGACACACAGACACACAGACACACAGACACACAGACACACATACAGACACACACACAGACATCACTCCGAAAACCACTTTTTTAGGTTCAGGGGGACCCAAAACGGATATTTCCACCAAAAACTCAAACTCGAAAATTTTGACGAATACAATACTTTCTCCATATACTATGGTATAGGGGGAGAAAGTAAAAAGAAACTGTACTCGTTAGTCCATCTGGCAAAAAGAACCAATGAAATTAATTTATTGAAATTTAACACCAAGCACATCCGCAAATAATTAAAAAAATTTAGGTTGAAAACTAAAAATAATAATTCTGTCTCGCAGCTAAACCACTGACGTGAGTTGAGCGATGTTCACAAATTAAGCTTGTACATTGAGTCAAACAACTATTTGCGAAATTTTCCTACTATTTGGGAAGGCTGTGTACGACATATATTAGTTGAAATTTTTGCACCTCAGCCTCAAACCACGGCTGACGCGACCTTGCAGCCTCGGGATGTGGACTGCTACGCTTCGCTTGCACTAGACTAACGGGCTTCGCGAATTGAATGGTATTTGACTTTTTAATCGATTTTGGGAGAACCAAATAAGGCCACGCAAAAAAACAAAATGTGCAGAATAATCACCTGTATTGTTTTTTTTTTTTTTTAGAAAAAACACAAAAAAGTATCATTCTAGTACGAAAAATATCAAAACACTGTTACTTCCTGAAAAAAACGAGCTTCTGTTTGTTGATTTTTTTTCTAAAGAACTTAGAAAACCAACGTATGTTCCAAATTTGAACCAAATCGGACGTAAAATGCTGCATTTAGAGTGCGATAGAGTTTTTTTTTAATTTTTCATACTAAAATAAAACGTTTTTGGGGGTTTGTCTAAAAAAAGTAAATACAGGAAATTATTCTGCACATTTAATTTTTTCCACTACCTTAGGTCTATAGCTCGTCTTGTTCACCCAAAATCGATCAAAACGTAAAATACAAAGAAAGTATCGGATCGAATCCACGAGGGGAAGGCCTCAAGGTTGAGGTGCAAACTTGCGAAGCGAGTTTTTTCGCTGCGTGCGGAACGAACGAGCGTGAGCCGAGGTTGGAGGTTAATGTGTAAACAAATTCTATTATATTTTTCGTACAAGCAAGCAGCTATTAAACGTCATTGTTAGAGTTACAATTTCCCATATAGTGGGTTGAAACCCTAAAACATATAAACTTAATTTTTTTAATTCGTCTAACTCATCAGCACTAACGCCTATATTTGTTTACAAACAAGTTTAAAAGCATTTATTCGAATCTGCGAGCATCCAAAATAAATTCCGTCAAGTATAAATTTCCAAATTTCTAGCGCTAACTTTTCAAGTGGAAAATTTCTCGTCGAAGTCCACCAGTGACGCAAATGCTGATAGGTTTTTTTTAAATAAACATGACACGACATCCATAATTTGATGTATCAGCGAATATTACTTAGGTTTCCTTTAGGTTATCAAAGACATAAGTTAGTTGGCAAGACGGATGAGTCAGTGTCCAAAGGTAACCGTATCTTTCTGGTTCATTTAATTACAACTTCCCAGTACGCGCTGATTGCAGATTCAATCTAAACTGAAAAGTAAAGAATACTAATTATTTGTAAATTAATTACAATATAGGCGTTGTGAAACCTCCTACAAGTACTTTGTTATTACGAATATTTGTAAGGGAGACTTTCTTGGCGTAAGTAGTTAGCAAGCTGTCTGTTTTGCTCACGTTATTACTATATTTTAGAAGCACGAACTTTGCTGTCTACCATATCATCTCTTTCTTTGTCTGCGATCTTTATTATTTTAGAATTACCATAGGAAATACTCTTATGGTGAGACCTAAGGTCTATAGTGGCCAATGAGCACCGATCATGGTCCCCAGAAAATGTTTTGGGGTGTCATTAAAAATTGTATATCTATAAATATATATAAGCCAAATACCACTCCTCATTGACTCATCACGATTTCTCAAACTGAACGGATTGGAACAAAATTTGGTATGTAGCTTCCTCTAGGGCCATAGGTGCTCGCTAAGGGAGGTTTTAAAAATTCGAAATTTTAGGGGGGTTTGGGGGGGGGGGGAAAAGTTACTACAAAAAAATCACCGAGCTGATTGGAATTTGGTATGAAGCTTCCTCTAGGGCCCTAGGTGCTCACTTTTTTTTTTTTTTTTTTAGTTCGAAATTTTAGGGGTAGTTTGGGGGTCAAAGTTACTAAAAAACCACCATTAGAATGAAATGTTTTATGTACCTTCCTCTAGGGCCATAGTATAATATATATGTGTTCGCACTCTAACGGCCGCATTTTACGTCCGATTTGGTCCAACTTTGGCACACACGTTGGTTTTCTAAGTCTCTTATACAAGTTCGTTAGAAAAAAAATCCAACTACCCGAAGTAACATTTTTTAAATTTGTTTACAAGAATAAAACATTTTTGTGGTTTTATCTAAAAAAATAAATATAGGAGATTATTATGCACATTTGTTTACACGACCTTATAGTCTCCCAACATAATCGTACCGTAAAAGTATCCGATTCAAATACATGTGGGGATTTTACCGCGATCCGACGCCGACAGCCGAGATGTCAACTTTCCCCGCTGAGAGCGAAGCGAAGCAGTCTATACTTCGAGTCAGCAAGGTCGAGTTCCAACTCGCAAAGAGGGTTTTACAGCTGTGAGCGGAACGAATAACCGCGAGAGTCGGGGCTGGAGGCTGAGGTACAAACCAATTCTACTAATATATTTCGTACACGGAGGCAGCTAATCAGCGCCTTCGGGAGTAGACCGATTTCCCAAATAGTTGGTTAAAACCTTAAAACGTATAAACCTAATTTTGGAAATTCGCTCAAATCACGTCAGCGGTTCGGCTGCGTAGTGTATTGAAACTGATTATTTTAACCTGGTACCAGAAATTTTTGTAATTTGTTGCAATAATAAACGCTAGTCTAACAACATTATTAGTATTTACATAGTAATTAACAAATACCACTTTTCTGAAACGTATGATATTGTTTAAAACGTTTCGTTTTGAAAATTAATTCCACCAACTGCCACGTGCGTAATTAAATTCCCTCCAAACATAATATGAAAACAGTACAATTAAAAAAGCTTAAACTCCGTTGCTGCCTGAAACCAAATACACGGACAGCGATAATCTGAAATTACAGTACGGATTACACCGCGGTCGGGGGGG
>JAGFPH010000009.1:1178162-1217131 GCA_018207615.1 Philaenus spumarius
GGGCTGTCGTCGTACCGAGGGCGGTCTAATTGTGCTGACAATTAACCGAGACCCCGCTACGGGGACGCAAATTGATTTAACAGAGTTTCCGGGGACCCCAGTAACAACCGCATGACCCATTAACGCTATTTTAATACACAGGGCTCACAAATAATCAATACATTCACCGCTTCAGTACTCAATATTTACTAAATGTTTTCCTCGATAAACGCTTATTGTAGTTGGCATTGCAGAGTGCTTTTATACGGCCCATTTAATTTACGAACGTTTGAAACATTGATTTTTAATATGAACGGGTTTGAAATGTTTAATAGAGTATTTACAGTAATATGATAATTAGTATCTCTCTGCGGTTTCTCTGAGCATTCTCTCGCCCCTACAAAATACAAACTATATTTATAGTAGGCTATTATTAGTCTTTTCAATGATCTCCACTAAACCATGTTCTCCATTCCTTCTCATACCCTCTCTGGCTCTCCTATCTAACGCGCTCTACTTGTATCTTTTCTCTCTTTTTATTTGTCTGATTCTCCCCGTCTTTTTCTGTTTGCATTTATTGCTCTCTTTCCGTCTCTCTCATATCTCTATCTCTGTCTCTTTATTCATCTGCCTTTCTTTCTTCTCTCTCTCTGTCTCTGTCTCCCTCTAGTCATATCAGTTTGTCTGTCTCTTTATCTCTGCCTGTATTTCTACCCCTCTTTCTCTCGTTATTTCTCTCTGTCTGTCTTTTCTCTTTCCATTTCTGTCTTTTTCTTTTTCTGTTATAGCTATTCTCGACTCTGCCCAAACAAAGGCGATTTTTCAATCAATCTTTCTTACTGCCTCTTTTATTTCTCTGTATCCCTCTAAGTTTCTTTCTCCTTCTGAACCCATCGGTTTGTCTGTACCTTTCTCCCTATCTCTCTGTTTATATCTTTCAGTTCCACTTCTCTTCTTCTGTCTCTCTTTTCATCTGTGCGCCTCTTTTTCCCATTTTGTTATCTCTCTCTGACTGTCTCTTTCTCTGTCTGTATGTATCTCCCTTTCTGACTTTTTATACTCTGTCTTATCTTTTCTCTTTGTACCTTTCTCTCTTCTATCTGTATTTTCGTTTGTAGGCCTATGTCTTTATCCATCTACCTTTCTCTGTTTTCTCCCTCTATCTCCGGAGTTTTCTCTATTTTTATTTTTCTCTGCATGTAACTCTTTTTCTGTCTTTATATCTATTTGCCTTCTTTCCCTTACGTCCTATATTTCTGACTAATCGGTCATTCTAATTACTCCAAAGCACATAACTTAAATGTATAGTATGTTTTTACTGCAACGCTTGTGGAACGCACGTTACCTGATCGTCTTAACTCTATTAATAGAATAGTTTACAATTTGTAAAATCACTAGCTGAATGAGAAAGTTGATTTTTTATTTTCAATTGTATGATGTGTGAATGCGAGCTTTTGAATATTTATAAATAAGAATGTTAATTTCCAACAAAAATTTACATTTGGCTATAACCTATTTAACATTTGTTTTACTTTTCTAATTAAAAAAAAATCTACTATTAATTATTTAATTGTATTTTGATTTATGTAAATTTTTGTAGCATTTAAAAATACAATTTTGTAATGTATCAAGTGTACAAATTTTTATTTTGAAGGGGATAAGTGAAAGAAATGTAGGTTATAACTTCGCCAAAACTAAATCCAATTATTAATTTATCTCTCGATCAATTTATTTCGCTCTCCCTTTAGAAGCTTCGGCGTCACAGGCAAATAAAACTTGTTCTCTGCATGTCAGCTAATACGAGCGATTAAGTGAAACAAAACACTGCTATTTTGAGCGGTCTGTAACCTCGTAGCGACCCAAAGTAGCGAACATAATTTCCCAATTTTCGGACATTCTAAGGTTCTTTGATTTCGGTATCGGTGCTGGAAATCTTGTCAATGTTAGACCTAATGGAGGTCAGACAGATGCACAGATATGGCAGGTAGCACATCTTTACACGGCGATGTAACCTCAAAGTGGTGTTCTTCGCAGTGGGTCTTCGCATTTAAACCTCTGCAGACAATAAGTCTCCACGAGGAGAAATGGATCATTATTTCAGTTGGAATTTTTTCGCGTTGAATGCAATAAGTTGGTGGACCTGCTAAATAGTTGTAGCATACATTCTAGATGGCAGCACCTATTGAGGGTTTTCATGTTATTTGATATTTAAAGAGGTAATGTTTGGAATCAACAAAAATTGCGGACCGTCAATTACCATGATTTGCCAGTAATGATATGCACAAGCATTTTTTGTAAATTTATTTCTAAATCTGTATTTTGTGTACTTACCAATCATCCTTACAAATTCCAAAACAAATATCAATAACAATAGCCTTGCTATTTTTACTGATTTTTCTCTAACATTATTGAAAATTGTAATGTATCCTGGAGAAGACGTTGGTATCGCAGTTTGTCAAACTTCATAAAAAAAGTTAAATTTAGTAATTTTTTCTATTTTTAATTCAGAAAGGTATTTTAAATTGTGTCCCATATTTTATTGTAACAAAACTACAAATTGACCTTAAATTGTTTCTTTTTGTAAACTACAAGAAATGATTGTTACATTTCTCACTTCCTAATGAAAACTACTCTAACCATCATTATTAGCGAATTTCCATAGAAAAGATGATCTATTGCAGTGACCCTTATGGCGAGACCTAAGGTCATGAGTAGTAAATGAGCACCGCTCATGGTCTCCAGAACAATTTGGGTTGTCAATAAAAATTACTATATATAGATATGTATATATGTGTTCACTTTCTAATGGCCGCATTTTAAGTCCGATTTGGTTGACATTGGTTGTCTAAGTCGCTCGGACGAGTTCGTTACCCAAAAATATACAAAAACCGGAAGCACGTTTTTTGACCAGAAGTAACTATTTTTTGAAATTTGTGTTACTATTTTTTTAGATTTGTGTATTTAACTCAAAAAATAAATCTAGGATATTATTCTGCACGTTTTGATTTTTTGCACGACCTTATAGCTTGCTTGGTTCCTCCAAAATCGATTAAAACGTAAAATACCATAAAAGTACCCGGTTCAAATCCACGTGGGGGACTTTACCGTGGGGCATCTTTTGAGCCGAGACCGACGGCCGAGTTTATACGCTGCGAGGGAAGGGAAGCAGTCCATAACCCGAGGCCGCAAGGTCGATGTGCAAACTCACAAAGTTTTCCGCTGTGAGTTGAAGCTGGAGTCTTAGGTGTAACAAATTTCGTAATTTCGTACACAAAGACAGCTATTCAGCGCCTTCGTGAGTAGATAAATTTCCCAAACAGTTGGTTGAAATCATAAATCATATAAACTTAATTTTGGAAATTCGCTCAACTGACGGTTCAGCTGCGTGGTCGAATTATCTTGACTTTAACCCATTTGACCCCCTTTCCAAATTATCTGTGCATTACAAAATTACCCTATATAATTCACAGACAGTGAGGACACAGTTCAGTAAATCGTACTTACTGTTTCAAATTATATTGACTGGATATGCTAGTAAGAACATTATATTAAGAGACAAATTCATCTTATCTCAACAGGTGTTCACGAACATGTTCACCTGTTTCCAAAAAACGAACGCGCAGACGTCTCCGCGCATCGCAACGAAAACGTATTCAAAACCGAATTTATCGTCTCCAATCTCGACCAATGAGAAAGTACCCATTGTATTCGGAGCGGTCCTACATTGGACAATCGTGTTACCAAAGTACCATCTTGAAATGTAGGCGGTAACCTAGATCGAAAACTCAGATAAGGAGAAACAAAGAGACGTAGATAACAGCTGATAGGGATAAATAATGTATGCAATGGTTCTGTGTGATAGCATCATCAGTATTTGCATTTTATCTTAACCGAGGAAGGGTTTGACGGTTGGAGAGTTTTGTACGACAAATTTTGAGCATTGTTGCGTTTCCGGTTTGTTTTGGAAAGTTGATTGGGTTTGTGGCTTTGGGTTATATAATTATGTCGCGAACTCTTCCGGGTGGATGAATAATTGTAAGGAAAGCACATTATAGCTCGTCTGCACCACGGAGATGGATATTTGAGACCATTGAAGATGTGTTTACAACATTATGATTTTTCCTCAAAACATGTTTGGTGGTTTTTTCATGAATCCCTAATCCGCCTAAGTGTTAGATCAACTGAAATAAAATTGTACTCCAGTTCGTAAAATCCAGTAAATTTGACAAGTTAACAGGCACTTTAAAAATTTAAAAAGTATACCTATGTTTGAAAAGCACAAAATTTTAATTTCTCCTTAGTAATCCATGTTTAAAAGCAATATTTTGTAATATCTCCTTAAAAATATATGTTTAAAAAGCATAAGTTTGTAATTTCCAATTAAAAATATTTGTTTTAAGATCTCAAGTTTGTAGGTAATTTCCCCATAAAAATATGTCTATAAAAACACAAATTTGTAATTTCCCTTTAAAATATTTGTTTAAAGAGCACAAGTTTGTAATTTCTCTTTATAAAAATATGTTTAAAAAACACAAATTTGTAATTTCCCTTTAAAATATTTGTTTTAAGAGCACAAGTTTGTAATTTCCCAAAAAAACATTTATGTTTTAAAAATCACAAGTTTGTAATTCCCCCTTAAAAATGTATGTTTAAAAAGCACAAGTTTTAAATTTCCCCTCAGCAAAATATGTTCAAAAGCATTATTTTGTAATTTCCCCTTAGAAATAAATGTTTAAAAAGCACAAGTTTGCAATTTCCAATTATAAATATTTGTTTTAGGCTAGGAGCACAACTTTGTAAATTATCTTTAAAAATTATTATATAAAACTTATGTATAAAAAGCATAAGTTTGTAATTTCCCCTTAAAAATGTATTTATAAAAACATAAATTTGTCATTTCCCCTTAAAATATATTTTTTTAAAGCACAAATTTGTAATTTCCCTTTAGTAATTTATGTTTAAAAATGTAAAAAAGTTTATATTTGTAGTGTGTCACAAAAGTTTTTGAGTGTACTTTAGTCAGCTGTATAAGTTGTTATACAACTTATTGCTATGGCAATTGATATAAAAATGACTACAAATCGACCTTTGTAAATCCTAATTAAAAATTTCTCTAGAAAAGTAGCGATTGTATTTTTTTAATTTTGAGCACATGATCATTATCTGTGCTGCCTTCCGCACACACAGTTCGTAATTAAATAATGTAGATTAATATAACTTGCATATTAGAACATTTAACTGATAGATACTTTCAAAATATCCGTTTGAGCTTCTTTTAAAATGGTCCCAATTTAACAACTTTGAAACCTAGTTATCCGAGTTGCACTTACTTCAAAACGTTCGCTCGACCCCCCCACCCCCCACCCCACGCCAAACCTTACCAAAGATACGTTACAACGCCACCTTGCTCCCGATTATTCTGTAAATATTTAGCGTGTGTCACTCAAAACCAGCGTCTACTTCATACAATATGCATGCACCGGTTGGACACATGTCAACCTTACTCGCCCACTTAGCCGGGCCGACTTAGCATCGATTTTTCATTAGAACGATGACCGGCTACGAAATTGGCTCAGTTACTTGACGGGATAACAACGTTCAGCTTGGTCTCTTGAGAAAGATGAAGGGTCGGTGTTAGAGGAGCCTAGGCGGGGGAAAATTTTAAATATGAAAATAGAAACTACCAAATAATTTTGTTTTTCAACTTATGTTATAATTTATAATACCATTTAGTTCAAGAAACTACCAATCCAATTGTGATGAATCTTTATTGACACGATAAATAGGGCTAACCAGGGCCGGCGATTAATGGTGCTAACTACATGAATTAACATTAAACATGGGGGTGATCTACTTTAAGTTCGATCTCTATTTTGGTAGGTCCTACTGTTATAATAATAAAATAATATTACACTAAAGAGCTCCGCCCGCTGCTCGCTTCACTCATCCTCCCCGCAGTGACTCTCGGCGAAGCAAATGGAAACAGATTATTTATAATCTTATATTTTTACGACAATGACGATTGATTAGGGCATATTCACTTGAATTGGGGTAACGTGGACCTGGATCATGACGCATGCTCAGTAGGTATAAAGTTTTGATTAGGGCAGAAGCACTTGGATTGGGGTAGCTTCCACCTGGATCATGACGCACGCGCAGTAGGTTCAGAGTTTTGATTTAGGCAGAGGCACTTGTATTTGGTTAGGGTGGTGGGTGTAGCGTTGATCTGGATCCTGACGCGTGTGCAGTAGGTCTAGAGACTTGATTATGCCAGAGGCACTTGGATTGGGGTAGCTTGGAACTGAATCCTGACGCGTGAACAGTAGGTTTAAAGTTTTGATTAGGACAGAAGCACTTGGATTGGGGTAGCTTGGACCTGGATCATGACGCATGCGCAGTAGGTTTAGAGTTTTGATTTGGGCAGAGGCACAATTAGGTTAAGGTTGTGGGTGGAACGTCGACCTGGATCATGACGCGTGCGCAGTAGACATAGAGTTTCGATTAAGGAAGAGGCACTTGGATCGGGGTAGAGTTAACCTGGATCATTACGCATGTGCAGTAGGTTAAACATTTTGATTAGGGCAGAGGTACTTGGATTGGGTCAGCGTTGACCTAGATAATGATGCATGCGAAGTAGAGCTTTTGCTCGAATGGCAGGCACTTTTCGGTAGATGTTTTGGATCATTTATTTGTTGTAACGCTTATAGATACAAAACTAATTATCAAATTGTAATGCACAATTATTTACATGGCCTGTTAGCGATTGCCAGTTTTAAAACTATATTGTCTGTTACAGCCCTGGATAAACTCGGATTCCGCCACGTCTTCGGACAAAACCCAGTCGAACCTGTCCAGCCGAATGTTGCGTTCGACATCGCCAGTTTGGTCCTGTACGGATGTCAAGCTCTTCCTATCAGACTCAAAATCCTCCTGGATAGACTATTCAGCGTGCTGCAGAGAGAAGAAGTCCTCCAGGTGCTCAGAGGGTTTGGATGGACGCACGAGGACTACGCCCGAGGATATATACTGCAGGTCAGTTTAAATTTTGAATTTAGAAATTATATTTTGGTTTTCGTGGAGAAATTTTTAAGATTTATTAGAATACATTAACTTAATACAATGTTGATATTACTTAAAAAATAATGCGCTCAACTTTTCGATGGAAATAATTTATAACACTAACACTTTACTATTTCTTACTCTGTATTTTTTTTGATGGTGGAGGTCTTTATCTATTAAGGAATAGGCTAATTGTCAGAATGTTTGGTTATACACACTTCATCCTTTTGAATCCAAGATTGTTGTGATATGATTATAGATTGAAAACGTATTACAACTATTTCTCAACTTCTTGAGGACGGATTTTGATTAAACTGAGAGCAGATTACCTCTCTCAATCTATACTAATCTATATCTTATATATAAAATTCTCGTGTCACAATGTTCGTTCCCGTACTCCTCCGAAACGGCTTGACCGATTCTCATGAAATTTTGTGAGTATATTGAGTAGGTCTGAGAATCGGCTAACATCTATTTTTCATACCCCTTAGTGATAAGGGCTACGGCCCAGTGGCCCTCAAAGTATCAATGTTAATCTTATGGAAGGTCAATCTTAAGGAAGAAGAAGAAAGATTTCTTTTGATTTTATCATGAGAACAAAAAACAGCTGTTCGTATGAAAAGCTTAAAACAGCTGATTTTGATCAACAACTGATTTGGATCAAAAACTGAATATAATTTTAGGTTAGGCTTACAATGAACATTTTTTTTTTTTTACAATGAACTAAAACACTTGGGCTAATTATTAGCATCAGGTTGATTTGTCTATCCGTGCAAAGCCGGGTCGGGCCAGCTAGTATTATATAAAAGCGAAATACCACTCACTCACTCATCACGATTTCTTAAAAACTACTGAATGGATTGAAATGAAATTTGGTATGTAGCTTCCTCTAGGGCCATAGGTGCTTACCAAGAAACGGTTTGAAAAAATTCGAAATTTTAGGGGGTGTTTGGGGTTGATCAAAGTTCTTAAAAAACGATTTCTTCAAAACTACCGAACGGATTGGAATGAAATTTGGGATGTAGCTTCCTCTAGGGCCATAAGTGTTCACTAAAAAAGAGTTTTAAAAAATTGGAAATTTTAGGGGGGTTTGGGGGGTAAAAATTACTAAATCACGATTTCTCCAAAATTATCGAACAGATTGGAATGAAATTTGGTATGTAGCTTCCTCAAGGGCCATAGACGCTCGCTAAGAAAGGGTTTAAAAAAATTCGAAATTTTAATGGGGGTTTGGGGGGATCAAAGTTATTAAATCACAATTTCTTCAAAACTGTCGAACGGATTGGATTGAAATTTGGTATGTAGCTTCCTCTAGGGCCATAGGTGCTCACTAAGAAAGGGTATGAAAAATTTCGAAATTTTAGGAGGGGTTTGGGGGGATCAAAGTTACTAAAATCATAATTTCAGATATTTTATTATTATAACAATAGTGCTTTTATTATTTAAGATCTATATATATAAAAGCCAAATACCACTCACTGACTGAACACTAAATACAATTATGTTAAAAAGACTGAAAATACCAACCACCACGGGCAACGCCGTACAGGTCAGCTAGTATTGTATAAAGAGGTAAAATTTGTTTGTTTGTATATTGGGGGTAATCTCCAGTTGTATATATAGAACTACTGAACCAGTTGAAAAAACAGTTCTACTAATAAAAACTACACTATCCCTGAGTGATATAGGCTATAAATCATTTTGATAAAAACATTTTTTTATTTCAATATTTGTAAATTTAGTTGAATAAATCTTAGCTTAAGCTTAGACTGAGGAACCAACACATGTATTTACATTTATTACCAGAGCAACCAATTGAATAAAGTAACATATAAAACAGCTGATTGCTAAAATATTTCCATTAACAACTGATTTCAAACTTTGAACCATATTTTTGAATTTCTAACCTTTAGAGTAGGTTTTTAAAGTGTAGAAATGAGTCATGCTGGTTCTTTTAACCTTTAATATAACTGCACTGTACAGAATGTTCCAATGGGGTTGGCGTGCGGAGCACGCAGGGGTTTCCCATGGTAGTATATTATCTAATTTAGTACCAACAATACACGGCTAAGCCAATTTGACTAACCTATTCTAAACAAACAGGAAATACCACTAGAATATTTACACTGAAATCTATGAACACACAAGTTAAAAAATGGATTAACAATACTGTTGACTTCGATGGAACATAAAACACACGTTTGCTTACAAAAACTTTTTACATCCTTCTTACTACCAACTTTCCAAAGCTATTGTCCAATGCGATTAACGCCAAGACATTACAGCCCGTGGGATAATTTGAGTTTGAACTAGTTTGTAGTGGCAGCCATGGGAACAATTTACCTACAGGGGTAAATACGATACTGGGTAACAGATACGATAGAACAGCAGGTACAAATTTTCTTTAGTGGGAAATAGTCAAGCCATTGTTAACGAAACGTCCAGAAAAGTGGTTTCAGATTTAACGTTCTTAAAATAGGGCACTTCTTGGTTTAGAGGAACTTGTTTAGCGAATTTCCATAGGAAAGATGAGCTATTGCAGTTGCTCTTATGGTGAGACCTAAGGTCGGGAGTGGTCAATGAGCACCGATCATGTTACCCAGAAAACGTTTTTGGGTGTCATTAAAAATATATGTGTTCTCACTCTAATAGCCGCATTTCATGTCCACTTTGGTTCAAACTTGGTACACACGTTGATTTCAAGTCGTTCGTTTGGACGAGTTCGTTAGCAAAAAAAAAATCTGGAAAGACGTTTTTTAACTGGAGGTTAATCTTTTTCTTTAGATTTTTCGTACCAGAATGAAACTTTAATTTGGTTTATCTAAACAAAATAAATTTTAGAGTCCCATCCTGCACATTTTATTTTTTTTAAACGACCTCATAGCCCGTCTGGTCTCTCCAAAATAGATCAAAAAGTAAAATACCATAAAAGTACCCGGTGAAAATCCACGTAGGCCGACGGATGGGATGCAAACTCGTGAAGCAAGTTTTTCCGCTGCGAGCGAAACGAAGCAGCTCATAATCCGAGGCCCAAAGTCGAGATGCAAACTTACAAAGCGAGTTTTGCGCTGCGAGCGGAACGAAACAACATCTGGACCGGGGCTAAAGGCTGAGATGCAAACAAATTCTACAAATATATTTTCACGCGCAGGCAGTTAGTCATCGCCTCTGTGAGTAGACCAATTTCCCAAATAGTTGGTTGAAACCCTAAAACATAAAAACTTAATTTTTCAATTTCGCTTATCTCACGATAGCAGTTCAGCGGAGTGGTCGAATTATTTAAATTTTAACTCGTATAATACATCCATAAATACACCACGTAGTATATGTAGAGCATTCGAGCTCCTGAAATTCTTACTAAAATATTTTAAAAATTTGTTATTTATTGGCGGGACAAAAATAAAAACGAGTGGCTAACGGTTTTCTTTTTAGGTGTGAAACTCTAATCCTGTAACACTTTAAAAAATAAACCACGAGGACTGTGAGCTGTACCGCGCTCCGCAACGAATACACGCAGCTTATTAAAACTAACAGAGCAATATTTTTTAAACGAAACAAACCTGAACGTCGTCAGCACATCACGTCACATGACCAAGTCCTGGTATTATTTCTTCGGGACGTATAATTACGTACAAACTGTAACAGTTGAAGATCGTCCGAACTGTGTTGCCTCCAGCGGTCACCTATTCATCACCGGTTTAGGAGTTTTCACAAACTAAGGAAGTTGACGATAATAGCAAAGCCGGAGCACGCGATATAAATTAAAGCCCCCCCCCCCCCCCAATGCTCGCCCATTATACCGTCTCGACTGGAGAAACACAAAAAATCACTTTCTGTTATTAAAATAAACACGACAATTACACATAAGTATAGGACTGTTTTGGGTTTCCTTGATTGTAGACAGGTGTTGTTCAGAAAAAAAGGGCTGAACGAATTAACCCAGTTTTGGTCAGTTTAGAATAGAAAATACATAATAGGGATGAAATTAAAGGTATTCAGAAAGGGTTAAACGTTATGCTTCAGATTGGGGGGGGGGGGTGGATAACCCGTGTTTATATTACAATCGTCTACCCTTTCTTCTTTAGTTGAAATGATTTTCAGATTTCCTAGTTTATATGATCACTCTGTGTGGCCCTGCTTTAATTTGGACTCGTAAAGAACTAATAGGAACCCCCAGCTTTGCCTGATATGAATAAATAAGTGATAAATATTGCTCCCATTACACGTAATTCAAAAATCGATTTCAGATCCATGTTCTACGACTCGAAAAACGCGTCGTGAGTTTCTTCTAAATCGAACAATGTTTTCCGTTTATACCTACATGCATGATCAGCTATGCGCCTCTATGCTCTGAAAATAAACCTATTCCTCAAGTTTGCTACTCATAACTCCAGAACGAACGTGAAAATTTAAAATGCTGATTTTGAGGTGTATTTCACGTCCTAAAATATTGGCTACGAAAAATATGTCATCCCTTAGACGCTAATAATCGAAAGCGAATATTTGTCTTATATTTTATTTATCAGTATATACGCATCGTTATAAAAGAAGTAGTCCTGACTGACTTATTCATAAACAACGTACAGTATTGAGAAACTATAGTGATCGCAAAAAAATCGATGTCAAGATTTTTGTGGATAAATCCGTTTTGGGACCTCCTGAGTCCAAAAAAGTGGTTTTTACAAAATTCCTGTCTGTATGTATGTATGTCTGTATGTGTACAAAGCTAGAGAGAAAACTATTCGATCGATTTCGAACAAATTTGCACCAAACATGTCAATTAGGCCTGTATAGACGAACGAAAAAAGGTTTTGAACATTTTTGAAAAACATTCCCCTTTTTGGAAAAAAATCTGTTATTATTTTTTTATAAAAAAAACGGCTCTAACGATTTTGATAAAATTTGGCTTATCTGTAGAGCTTAATGTTCCCTACCGTATGCAAAAAACCGCATCTTTGCAAAAAAATTTCGTATAGTTAATAATAATAACTGATTTTTTCGGGTTTATTGGCCAAAAAGGAACTTGATTTTCAAAATTTTTCAAAACCTTTTATCGTGACTCTATACAGGCCTAATTGACATGTTTGGTGCAAATTTGTTCGAAAACGATATAATAGTTTTCTCTTTAGGTATTAATAATAATATTTATTAGTTACTCTCCTACTTTAATGAACTACCCCTCTCTTAATTTAATACAATCAAAAAGTCACAGTTAGGGTTACATACGGGGGTTGGCGTGCGAAGCACGCAATGCAATATGTGTTGAAAATACTCCCAACACGGGAGTTGGCGTGCGAAGCACGCAATGCATTGCGTATTGAAAACACTCCCAATACAGAGGTTGGCGTGCGAAGCTTGCATGCACTCTGTATTGAAAATATTCCCAATACGGGGGTTGGCGTGCGAAGCACGCAATGCATTGCCCGATAATAATTTAAATATGTTTGTGAGAAAGTATGTGCCAGTTTCTGGTACCGTTTATTTATATATAGAAGAGGCAGTTTTCAAGTTATGTAAAACATGACCAAAATGTGATTCGGTAAAGCAGTATTTCAAACTGGCCAAATATGCCTAGTAGAGAATAAAGTTTTCATAATTTTTAAAATAGTGTGTTTAAATTATGATAGAGTAAGCCTTTTTCGTTTGTTTGTGCTTGCTATTACCTAACCTAAAAATAACTATTGGTTGTGACGAATAGCAACCTGATACTAAATTTGTCAAGTTTGTATCTGTAGTAACAAAATGTAATCGCTTTCAAAAAACGCTTGTTGGTTCATTATAGGCCTAACCTAAAATTGTTTTAAGCTTATGATCCAAATCAGCTGTTTTATTTTAACTTGCATCAACAGGTGATTAAATTATAACACAGAAAGTATTTTCGTTAATTTTTTTGTTTTTGTTTGTTTTTATGTTGTTAACCTAACCTAAAAAAAACCTTTGGTTATAAAAAATAATTAACTGATTCTAAATTTTCCAAGTTAGTTGTTGTGGTAATTAATGTGAATTAATTCAACAAACTTGTGTTGGTTCAGAGTAGGCTACACCTAGAATTGTGTTGATACCCTTTTTATTAGAATCAACGGTTTTATCTGTTATAAGGGCTGGGAGTGAACCCTCTTACTTTTATCATTTTCAACCCAATAAAAATTTTATTGCTCTTCTACATAGTTGAGTGAAGGTATCCTGAAAATTGTGCCGCTCTAGCTATCATATTTTGGCTGATCGTTGATTATAAATCAGTCATTCAATACCTTTTTATTTTATATAGCCTATACAGTGTGAAATATTAATCAAATATGTTAATTATGTAGTTTGCTTTCGCCCAAAACAATGAGCGAGTTCCGATCAAATGTCTGTATAATAAAAACTCCCTGGAACTTTTGGAAACTATTGTTTGTTGCTGAAAATATAAACATTCTACGATACTAAAGAGTGTAATACACTTTTATGAGGTTTTCTTTGTTCATTTTTTGGTGTGAAAAACATTTCTAAAATTGTTTCCTACAATCCTATTTCCAAAAACAACACATCTAACAAAACATAAATCTTAACAATTATGTTTGTCCTTTTAGTACATTTCCAAACCTTCGTCGGGTCTAAAAACAATATTCCCTCAGTTTATTTACGGGGCAAGACAAACACTGAATCCAGATCCTGCATAATCCCTAGTAAAAGAAGGGGTTTAAGTCGAACGCTCACTTTTCCGGTACAAAATCCCGGCCCGGTTTGAAGAAGGAAAATGAGTTTATTTAACGAGTCCTGGTTAAATAATGTTCATCGCCCTTTGCCTAAAAATCCACCCTTTCCTTATTTTGAATAATGTAGTTTGATTAGCTAGAGAGAGGAACCCTTCTTTCATTCCACGAATTATAATTTTAAGAAAAGTTTTCTCCGAAGTCGGGTTAAACTTAATTTAGGCTAAAATCGTGTTTTCATATTATTTAGAATAAGTAGATTCTTAAAGCAATACTTTTAAACTGTTAGAAAGTTACTAGTCATTTCATTTTTTTTTTCGTCAGTGTTTGTTATAAATCTGCTGCCTTCGCTACGGCAAGAAAGGTTAAACTGATGTTCGTGAAATTTTAACTAATATCTTCAATGTGAATGGTTATGAAGACTATTACAATTTTATGTATAGGATGACTTACCAAAAGTAATAAAAAGAAACCCTATCAATCTTTAAACTTTCTCGTCCATCTTTACTTTCTAACTATACTATAGTATAGAGAAATTATAGTGATCGCAAAAAATATCGATGTTGAGATTTTTGTGGATATATCCGTTTTGGGACGCCCTGAGTCCAAAAAAGTGGTTTTTACAAAATGTCTGTATGTATACAAAGCTAGAGCTAAAACTATTCGATCGATTTCAAATAAATTTGCACCAGACATGTCAAGTAGGCCTGTATAGATGCACGAAAAACGGTTTTCAAAAATTTTGAAAAACTACCACCTTTTTGGCAAAAAAACCCCCAAAAAATCTGTTTTTTTTACGTTGAAATTTAAGGGTATTGAACAATAATAGCTCTATATGGGCACTATCGAGCTTAAAGTGTGTAATTTTCAATTTTGGAATGGCTTCTGCTACTTTGGGGTAGAAAATAAATCAATAAGTCCCGTTCAAAAAATATTGAAATGATTTACACAAAGAATGAACAAGTCTAAAAATTACGTGTCTTAGCACTACATATATGAGTTTCAAGGATTATTTTAAAGGTGGTCACCATATTAGAAAAATGTCTGACGTTATCACAATTTTATACAAAATAGATTCCTTTAAAATTACGGGTCAAACATTTTTCTATCTTTGCTTGAAGCAGAGAAATCCTGCAGAGTATCCATCATTTTCATTCAGTCTGTATATTTTCCCACAAACTAATTATTTTTTTATTTTAAAGTTTTATAAAAAAAAAAAAGAAACTCAAAATGTCAAATCTCTTCTCTATAAAAATCTGCATTTTTTTAAAGAACTTTTACTGTAAAGTTTTCCAGAACAGTCCCACATATAGATTCTAAAACATTTTTAATATCCGTCATCCACAGTGCTTCAGTCATGGGCTCATAAAACGTCCTCCATAGTAACACGTACAAAATGACATTGGTCGAATACAATCGGACACCGATAACACTCGCCAGCATGGTCAGCCTAACGATACTGTGTTCACGCCGGCGTTGAATGCACAACGGCTACTGGATGACGTCACTGACCTTATAATTCTCAGAATTATATATCCGTAGCTGTCATTCAGGTCCTGTCATACTTGACCCTAGCTTGATAACATCCGTTTTGTAATGTTCATCATATATTTTATTGATATCCCCGTATTTGGTCAATTTGATAGCCTGTAAGATGACTTCTAATACGGTCAATGTATGCTCCGAATAAAAACGACAAGTGGGAATAGTTTAATGCAACATTTATTGTAGGACATTAAAAGTGAATTGAAATGGAAACGAGGGACTCGTTTTCCGGAAGCACCTGATATTTCTTGTTTATGAAAGAAGTTGGGAACTATATTTATGTTCTAGTGGCATAAAAATGAAGCAAGTCTACACAAACATTGGAAAAAGACGCTATGTTTACAGCTCTTGACTTAGTTACTTTGCTCAAGCATGCTCAAGCTCACTTCGAGAATCAAAAATACTGAAATACTACCTCAGATCGTTGCGTGCTTCGCACGCTAACCACTTCCCTTCCAGCAATACATATATTATATTTTCATTTTAATAAAGGAAGGTTACTGATAATAAAATAGTAAATTGCAATAGAAATGCTACTGAGACCAAACCTACATGCCAGTTTAGAGATGTTTGACCAATTGACAAAACCTTCCAACAGCTCCTATGTAATTTAAGAAGCATTATTTTACTAAATTATAAGTGAAAAAACATGGACCAAGACCGGGATTCGAACCCAGGACCTTTACTATTCCGTGGTAACGCTCTGCCAACTGAGCCACCCTGATCTCACCAGATATTGGTCGTTGCTATCTCACTTGTACGTCTACTGCATTTTTGGGAACTAAAAGATTGAATACCTCGTATGAAACAATAACATGATTATCTGGTGTGACGAGGGTTGCTCAGTTGGCAGCGCGTTACCACGGAATGGTAAAGATTCTAGGTTCGAATCCCTGACTTGGTCCATGTTTTTTCACTTGTAATTTAGTTAAATTAACCCTTGCTAGGGAAGTGTGTACGGAGACAAATTATTAAAAATATTTATTTGACTATTTACAGGCCTACAATGTCTTTGAAATGATTTGTAAATTTGAGTACTTTCCCTCAAATTTGAGGTTATACTCGTTTAGGCTCGACTATACTAATATTATAAAGATCTATACTAATATTAAAAAGAGGTTAACATTTTTTGTTTGTTGCTTGTATGTAGGGGGGGGGGGGGTAATCTCTTGAACTACAGAACCGATTGAAAAAATAGTTTTACCAATAAAACGCTACACTATCCCTGAATAACATAGGCTATAATTCATTTTGATAAACACATTTTTTATTTAAATATTTGTAAATTTAGTCGGAAATTTAGGTTAGGCCTAGACTGATGAAGCAACACATATTTCTTGAATGTATTTACATTCATTACCATAGCAACCAATTGAATAAAATAACAGTAAAACAGCTGTTTGCTCTAATATTTCCATTAACATAATATATTATTAAGTTTGATTTCAAACTTTAAAGCAATTATTTGTATTTCTAACTTTTAGGTTAGGTTTTTATTAAAGAGTAGATTGCTGGTTCTTTTAACCTTTGTTACAAGTGCTGTTATAAAAATATACGAAATAGTTTGATTTGAACATTTAACATTATTTACCATCTTAGCTTTGGGGTTATTATTAATCCTACACTTTTATTATAAAGAAAGCATAACATGCTTATGCTTATAGAACGTTCCAACGGGGTTGGCGTGCGGAGCATGCAGGGGTTCCCCCTAGTAAATAATACGATATCAATCTAAAGCCTATGGTCTCAAATTCATGGGGAAAATTCTGAATTAAAAAAAATAATGTATTCTAATATTTTCTTCCATCCTACTGTTTTGACAGTTAAACATCCGGTAGGGAATTAAAAGGACTACGAAAAAGAAATCTAGGCATTTCTCCAGATGTAAATTATTTTGTAAAAAAAAACAAAATGCCAGATATAAAAAACGAAGCTTTTCCCGTTGTGTGTTCATATGATCAACTTTGCTTTTTTTAGGTCCCCTATCATCTCCTGAAATCGTGCCATCCTATCGAGAAACACCCTGTATATTAAAACGAAATTAAAATAATACGTGTGGGGGTGGTTGGCGTGCGAAGTACGCATGTTCTCCTTTAGTACAAGTCTACATTGGATTGATATACATTTGGTATACATTTAGTTTCCAGAGGTAATGGTCTAAGTCTAAGTAAATGTGGTTCTGTGAACAACTTTTTCCAGTACTTTTCACCCCCAACACGACCGGACTAGCACGACTGTTTGCCTACACAACAAGGGGAAAAAGGCACGGACTGCAATCATTAGTTGACTTCGACTCCTGTGGGAACTCTATCCTGTTGGACACGTCTCACTCAATGTTTGGCCATTGTTAGATGTTGAAAGCCCGCGGGAACCCGGTGTAATTGAATCAACCATTAAAAGGAAAGGGTTAAGACAAGTGCTTCGGGGTGTAGTGTTTCTATCGATTCACAATTCCGCATCCTCTATCCGATACTGTTTCATTACCGATGTTGTAGTCTCGCCGTATCGGGTTGGGAATTTTAAATAGCTCCGCTATCGTTATCTATTCTTTATATTGTTGAAATTATAATTTTCTCCAAGCTTGCCGTCTTCTTCAATCGCTCATTTGTCTAAAACGGTAGATTTTCCGGTAGGTAGGCCTATCACAAAAAAATTTGGTATTGTTTTAAATCGTTGAGTCCGCTTATCTTTATACATAACTCACTGTGGTCACTCACTCACTCACTCACTGACATATAAAAATATCTAGCCCAAACCAAAAGTCCGTTTGGTAAATCTATACTAATATTATAAAGATGTAAAATTTGTTTGTTTGTATGTAGGGGTTAATCTCTGCAACTACCATTTTTTTAGATAAAAAGCTAAACTATTCCTGAGTAACATAGGCTATAACTGATTTTGATGCATAAATTTATTTAAATATTTGTTAATTTAGTCGGAAAAAATTCATAGGTTAGGCCTACACTGATGAACCAACACATATTTCTTGAATGTATTTACATTGATCATCATAGCAACCAATTGTATAAAAAACAGTTATAACATCTATTTGCTCTAATATTTCCATTATTAGCTGATTTCAAACTTTGAAGCATTTATTTGTATTTCTAACATTTAGGTTAGTTTTTTCAATAAAGTAAGTCATACAGACCTAAGCCTTGCTGGTTCTTTTAACCTTTATTATAACTGAAGTTATTAAATTCATACAAAATAATTTGATTTGAACATTTAACATTATTTACCATTTTAGCTTTGGGGTTATTATTAATCACACACCTTTATTGTAAAGAAAACATAACATGATTATGTGTTTGGAAGGGGTTGACGTGCGGAGCACGCAGGGGTTCCCCCTAGTAGGTAATATTTTGAAATACTGTTACCAATTACACTGTTTTGTATAACAAAATTTCAACTCCTAAAATAAACATGGTTCTTCTCAATATTCTAAATAAGAGCTTACAAAATTATTTTTACTAATTTTAGTTTCGAACCTACAAAAAAATATATATTTTATGACACTTTCCATGGAAGAGCTCGGTGTTTTAGTTAAATCATCACCAGAGAGTCCCGCCCCTGGTCGCTTCGCTCACCCTTTTCCCGTCAATATTCGCGGTGAAGCAATGCAAACAGATTATTGTATACATTGATATTTACAATGGAAATGATGATTTATTAGGACAGAGGCACTTGGCTGGGGTAGGATGGTGGGGGTAGTGGTGACCGGATCCTGACGCATGCGCGGTAGACCAGAGTTTTGATTAAAGAAAGCCTTGAATGTTATTTTCATAACGTACGTACAATTGTGAAAATTGGGGAAAACGTATTTCTATTTAGTTTTTTTATTGAAAAATGTAGATACCGTAATGCATTTTTTTTGTATATTTATTTTATGTATCTTTTAAAAGATGACTACAGTTTTCAGCCTGTGTCATTTTCTTGTCTACTCAAAGAAGCTAGATTAATTACTCCAAGTAAAAAAGAACTACTGATATTTTTTATCTGTGACCTCTGTGTTAAATTTCGCTGATTAAAAAAACAGTGATTTTTAATTGAGTCGTACTTCGAACGGCGTTAAAAAAATGTGTTTTCAACAGGTCATATGGCGCTGTGATTTGTTTCGACGAAAGTGTTTTTTGTTTGTTTGTGGGAATAGAATTTGGGCTACACGTAAACCAAGAGTAAAAAGTCAAAACATATTTTGTTACTTCGGGCTATTTGGTAGCTGAAGGTGGTCATATTAATGAAATAGTAATAAAAAGCCCTGCATTCGACCACTAAATTTTAGTTACCTCCGTTGTTATTTATGACTGAATTATTCAAAACCATATATCGTTGGATTTGTCTTAAAATAGTCTAAAAATTTGATGTCTTCTCGTTTTTTTGGTGTCTTCACATTTTCTTGAAAAATTTATGGTTTTCTAGATAGGGCTGGTATTCTGTATGTAGGGCTGCAAATTCTGTAATCTTTAATATTATGACGTAATGTTCAATTTGATAACATTAGTCAACTCGAGGATTTATCCGAGTATTTCATAGCATGCAATATTGTTTTACGTGGTTCATTGATATTGTTTTAATAATAAACGTCTTGTCAAATTATTTTAGAGTAGGGAAAACCCCTGCGTGCTCCGCACGCCAACCCCGTTGGAACCTTCAATACACATAATCATGTTATCTTTTCTTTATAATAAAGCTGTAGGATTTGTCAAATGTTCAAATCAAATTATTTTGTATATTTTATAACAGCAGTTATAATACAAGTTAAAAGAACCAGCAAGGCTCAGGTCTGCACTTTAATAAAAACCTAACCTAAAATTTAGATGTACAAATAATTGCTTCAAAGTTTGGTATCAGCTGTTAATGGAAATATTGGAGCAAACGGCTGTTTTATCTGTTGTTTTATTCAATTGGTTGCTATGGTAATAAGTGTAAATACATGTGTTGGTTCATCAGTCTAGGCCTAACCTAAGTATTTTTTCCGACTAAATTTACAAATATTGAAATGAAAAGTGTTTTATCAAAATGAACTATAGCCCATGTTACTCGGGGATAGTGTAGCTTTTTATTAGTAAAACTATTTTTTCAATCGGTATAGTAGTTCTAGAGATTACCCCCTACATACAAACAAACAAAAAAATTTTACGTCTTTACAATATTAGTATAGATTTTTCACGTATATTTTTATGATTTCTTTCATTAATAATATTTTGTTCAATCATTGTTTACCTTTTTGTGTCTTTTAAGTGATTTGTTTCTTTTATTTAGTGCCAACGTATCAAAAGTTGACTGATATTAACCTAGACATTTTCGTTTTATTTCTCTCGTATTTTCTACGATATTTATTTCCCGCGGATATATTTGGTGTTTTTAGAACCAGTTTAACGCGTCCTTTCAGAATAGGAAGATAAGTTTGAATAACCTCTGGTCACCGCGATCTCCAGATTTACAAAAAAGACATCTTGTTCCAACGTTGGCAGACGGGAGCCGATAAAAATGCATTTTTACATTGTCGAATGGGTTTATCTTTTAAAAAATTAATTTCAAAACTTTCCTTCCGTCCTGTTGTATTTACATTCTGCACAAAAATAATAACAAAAGTAATAGATTTCCATATTAATATGTATTGATTGATTTTAAAAAGATCTACAACTCAGATCAACAACATTAAACTGAGACGTTGGAATATCTCATAAGGTACCTCAATTTTTACAAATAGAAATTACTTCAAGTCGACGTTCAAGGAGCTGAAGGTTGTCAGATTCATCTACTTGACTTACGTTTAGACAACTATATTCAAAACCATACAAAACTAAACCCGACAAATGTCTCTCCTTCCGTGGCGGTATTTACAAATAACTTGGTTTAAAACAAAGGGTACACCCACCCAATCTAAGCAAGAATAGCCAAAAGGGTTAACCATAAAGGCTGGAGTGATCAGACAATATCCGCACGACTGCTCCCTGTAAACCCTCCTAATCCCGTACAGTCTTGGCAAAACGTGTCCGTCCGGTTCGTCTACCGTTTTTACTTCGATATTCTGTCAAAATCAGACAGGTATTCGTTAAATTCTTGAGAGCAAGCACTGTGGTTATTTAAAAAACTCCTTCCAAAAGTGAAAATACTACCTTTCAGCCAGTTAATTGTATACAAAGTGTTAGGAATATTTTATAATAGTTGTAGGGATCAGCGAAAAATGGAATCTTTCTCATATCTAGTACCTAAATTCTCTGATCTGCTCTTTGTTGAAATAACACATTGCCAGACTAAGAATAAGTTTTGCAAACTTCTTCGGAGCTTTCTTCGTGAAAATGAAGATGTAAAGTCATTTCTGAGTAGTTGGTATAAAAGTTATATTAATTCAGGTTTTGGGATACTTTGAAATCGTTTTTTTTTTACAATAATTGTGAATGTTGTTTAAATTGGTATTGTAACTTGCATACATTTTATACGAAACGTTCGACTGTTTGTATATCTGTGTGATATACGAGTATATAGCCTACTAGAGGGCTCCGTTACCTGCTCGCTCCGCTCACCAAAACCCGTGGATTATTGTATACAAATGATATTTTCACGGTAATGACAATTGATTAGAACAGAGATTTTTTATTTTCATATAGAAGAAAGGTAATTTTCAAGATTTGAAATGTGACCAAAAAGAGATACGGTAAAGCATAATAATTTTAATAGTGATAGGTGTTTGAATTACGACATAGTAAGTTTTTCGTTCCTGTGTTTGCTATATTACCTAACCTAAAAAAACTGTTGGTTGTAAAGAATAGTTACCTGATTCTAAATTTGAAAATTTGGTTGCTATGGTAATAAATCTAAACGCTTTCAAGAAACGTGAGTTGGATCAGTATTATAGGCCTAACCTAAAATTGTGTTAAACTTATGGTCGAAATCAGCTGTTTTATTTGTAGTATGTGACAATACATGTGTAAATTATAATACAGTAAGGCTTGTACGTTTGGTTTTGTTTTTATGTTGCTATAAAAAACTGTTTGATGTAAAAAATAATTAAATGATACTAAACTTTCAAAAAAATTCTAAAATAAAGTGAGTTTCTGTGGTAATAAATCGAAACGCTTTCAAGAAACGTGTGTTTGTTCAGTATAGGCCTAACCTAAAATCGTGCTGAGCTTATCATCTAAGTCTGCTGTTTTATTTAAAATATGTAACAACAGATGCTAACATTATAATACAGTAAGCCTTTTTAGTTTATTTTTTGTTTGTATTTTGTTAAACTGTTGGTTGTGAAAACTAGTTAAATGATTCTAAATTTTCTAATTTTGTTACTATGGTAATGAATTTAAATTCATTCCACAAACGCGTGTTGATTCAGAATAGGCCACACCTAGATATGTGAAAAATAGTTAAAATAATTCTAAATTTTCTAAAATAAAGTCGGTTTCCATGGTAATAAATCGAAACGCTTTCAAGAAACGTGTGTTGGTTCAGTATAGGCCTAACCCAAAGTCGTGTTGAGCTTATGATTCAAATCAGCTGTTTTATCTGTTATATGACTGAGAGTGAATCCCCTTGTTTTAACCATTTTCAACCAATAAAATCAATATTTTTCAAACTAATAGTGCACTTCGTAGTGGTATGAATGTACCCTGGACATTTTAAGGCTGTAGCTATCACAGTTTTGATTATGAATCAGTCAGCCTAAACTTCTTCATATAAATATACTGATTTATATATATATATATATATATATATATATATATTATGTTTTTATTGTTTAGTTTTTATTAATTCACTTAGTAAACAATTGAAACCAAGACCATGTTTTCCGTATTATAAGTTGAATTATAATGGTAACATCCAGGGTGTGAGATTTAACTTAAAGTATGTCTGATCAGCTGCCACCCTTTTTCGTGTTTTTTTTTTTTTTGCTCATGGAATGTTTATTTAAAATTGTTTTCCTTTGACATCTTACACGGGATTCGACTTATGGGATTGCATATTTTTTGATGAATCAAGTAATTTATAATCATATTTTCTTCAGTTGTAACTAAGTTGTTCTTATTTTTAACACGCTTTTATTAACTTGGTATGTATCTATGTAACGAAATCTTTGAACGTGATTTTCACCCCCTTCAAAACGTCGGATTGATTTGAAACTTTGCACACTAATCACGAACCGATAACTATGCAATAATTTAAATAGTTTGTCGCATCTTTTGCAGGACGCTCAGGATCAGCGATTTTTTATAGCTTGACCTGAATGAAACGGAATCTTTCATAGTAATATTAACCAACTTAAACACGTCTGATAAACTTGACAATTTGCACAGGTGTCAAAGACCGATGAGAATACAATAATTTACTTACACCCCACCCCCTACCCCCTACATTGTACATAGGCCTACATCATTTTAAATCTATTGCCACACATACGATATACAAAAAATCAAGTCTCTTGATTACAATTATGTAGGCTTCTTTCCTTTGATTCCGCTTTGAGACTAAAAAATAAGAAAATAAATTATAGTTTGAAAAAGTAAAAAAACACGCTTTAATAGCAAACCGAACTAAACATTTAAAAATAATTGTAAAAAAGCGTGGGGTGCGTTTTACTATATTTTTATAATAACTCTACTTTTATAAATATCTACCAATGAAAATATTTGTAACATTTGATTAAAAGCAGCCCACGCTTTTTTACAATTATTTTCAAATCTTTAGTTCGGTTTGCTTTTAAAGCGTGTTTTTTAGTTTTTTAAACTATAATTTACTGTCTATTATTCGAAAAAAGTTTAAAAAAGCACCTTAAAATGAATAGTTGATCGCATTTTTATTTAGAATAGGAGTACGGAATAAAGCCTTTTAGATTCTTGTTTATCAATCTGTAAGTTTAATTTAACTTTTTATTTAAAAAAAAAACATTTTTTTAATTGAAAAAAATATTCGTAACATTTAAAACGACGTTAAAAGTACCTGACTGTGACTGTGTATTAAACCACCTCTCCCCAAACTACCAAACCCCCGGTCATTACCGTGCTAACGCTTTTAATTTCATCAAAACCGCTTAGGACAATAGTTTATACACATTAATTGATGAAATCTCACAGACCCGGTCACGGCTCTGGTCGTGAGAATCTAGCCTATAATCAAGACCGTACATTAGCAACCGCGCATGCGTAATTGCTTAAGACCAAATAATTATCGTCCGCATGATTATTACCCATCCCTTTCACAAAGACATGCTCCTAATGACGACTTTTAGTTTCGACCGATTTTTTCCGTGTAAAATCCGTAACGTTTAATTCCAAACGAAAACCAAATAACCGGTTGTCCCTAACAGAAAATAATTAGGAACAGTAGCCGAATGTAAAACGTTATACCAACTTATAACTATAATCGCGGTTTGAGGTTAGGTTTGCTATCCGAATCGTTTATTTGTTCCACCCTAACGCCATCCCTAAGGTCCGTCTTTCTCGTAGTTAATTGATGACTTTTACCTTGTCCCGACTAGATTTAAGTATAATTTTCTGGTCACGTGATCGCCTCAAAGATGGAGTCCGATGGGATCAGTCAGTTATGTTTAGCGGGACCGAACGGTTGTGTGCTATGTTGCCCGGTAGGCCGACTTTCACTTGGAGTATGGTAATTGTTCTTTTATTTTTAGGTTAGGTTTTTTATTTGCGTTGTTTTTTTTTTTTTTCTTAGAATGTACAAAATATATTTATACTTTTTAATAATTATCAGTTTCATTTCTATTTTAGAATATGATTTTCTGATTTACGTTAATGTAGAATGTAAAAAGTATTTATTTTTTAAATAATTTAACACTTTTTATTTCTAATTTAGGTTAGGTTGATCTGATTTACGTTGTAGTAGTATGTAACTATCAGTTTTTATTTCTAATTTAGGTTAAGTGGTTTTAATTTACGTTGTTTTACGTTTTATAATATAAAATATGTAGGCTACTTAATTTTTTAGTAACTGACACTTTTTATTTCTATTTTAGGTTAGGTTGTTTGATTTATTTTAATGTAGCTACTGATGTTTGTTTGTGCGCATGTTTTATTAATCGAGGCAATTATTAATGATTTACTAAACAAATTCTATTAATATTGAATAATTTCACTTTCCTGAGTTCAATTTAGTTTTCCATTGCTTTTATATTATTATCAAAATCAATTAAAAGAAATAACATGAAAAAGCTATGTACAAATTTAATTAATTGTAGTTGCCATAGCAACGATTAAATCATTAATACTGTACTTGAATATCGAAATTTGTTCTTTTTTTACTATTTATTTATTTAAAGGAAAGAAATGAAGATTATATCATTTCAAAGGTACTGTTCCATAGTTGTGCAGGATACAATAGTGGTGTGTATATACTGCCTTTAAGACAATTAAAATAAAATAAACTAGGCCTAACCTAAAATTGTGATGCTAAGCCGGTTATCCGAATCAGCTGTTTTATGCAGTTGATTGCTATTGCAATGGACTTAAACATATGTTATTGTAGTTCATGGGTTTATATTTTTCTACACACATGACTTTTCCATACAAAACATCAAACAATTAAATTTTGATCACATTCACGGCTGTATGAGCTAATATTCCTTTTTCTTCCCTGCACGGGAAAATACAACCAAACAAACAAATTATCATAATAAATGCAGTAGTTAGCGTAGTTTCCATTTCTATTATCACTTATCTTCATTTATTTGTTAAATTGTTCTACCATTCAATAGTTGAATTGTTTACTTCCAACGTTTAATAGCACATGTTTACTAAATATGTATCATTAATTCCATCGAGCTTCCTCTTTGCCCTTTTCCTCTCTTTTCCTCTTACGAGTTAAGCATTTGCATACTTATAATACATTCCAATTAACTACTTGAAAGCAAGTTGAGTTGCGTTGCTTTACCATAAAAATTGGTCGAATTTCGACGACAAGAGATACTAGTATTAATATAGGCTACAGGGTGTCCAGCTTCGACTGTCCGAAACTTCACGGGCGTATTTGTCTGCTAAAAACAAGCAAATAATGCAATACAACATGTGTCCTATCTCTACTCGTTTCCTGTCTGTCTGTCTGTATGTGATTTTTACAAAATACTTAATATTTTTGGAAGTAGCAAGCAAAGATATTGAGCTTAAACTTTGTATACATATTTGTTGCGTAATCTTTTATCACTGTACGAAAAATTCTAACATTATTTTAAATATTTTCAAAATGGCGGCTGATTATAATTTTTAATGTCACATATCTCAAAAACCGCTAACTTTACAAAAAAATTACAAGTTACAAAAAAGTTCACTTTTTTAATGACAAACACAATGGTTTTTAAATTTTCCCCATATCTTTAAAGATAGCCGAGATATTGTCTGAAAACGAAAAATGTATGATACAAGTGGTGTAGATCTAACACAAACATAAAGATTAAGGCAATACATTTTCTTTTTTTTAACAATATCTTCGTTATCCTTTGAGCTAAAGGCAATATAAAAAAAACCATTTTGTTTGCCATTAAATATGTAAACTTTTTTGTCTCTTGTAATTCTTTTGTAAAGTTAGCGGTTTTTAAGATATTTGACATTAAAAATTATAAACAGCCGCCATTTTGAAAATATTTAAAATACTGTTATAATTTTTCGTACAGTGATAAAATGTTACGCAAAAAATATGTATACAAATTTTAAGTTCAATATCTTTGCTACTTCCAAAAATTTTAAGTATTTTGTAAAAATCACATACAGACAGACAGACAGGAAACGAATAGAGATAGGACACATGTTGTATTGCATTATTTGCTGGTTTTTAGCAGACAAACGTGAAGTTTCGGACAGTCAAAGCTGGACAGCCTGTATATACACAGAAAACTGTCTATAATTTTAACAAATAATGAAATAGTTGAAGGCTCTAAGCAATAATTGCTGCCGTTGTAATAGTTTTGTTAGTTTTAACCTGTAAGGAAGAGATCCTACTGAATGTATTACAAAATATCAATAAATAAACAAACCAAATATGTAGGCCTATCATAAATTGACTTTGTCTTAAAAATAAAAATATGTTAGATCTTTTTTTAGAAATTTTTATTTTAACATTGAATAAATACACTCAAAAGACCATGTAGCCTATACTTTTAGTAGTAGCTGCTTTATCGAAGCTTATTATATATTAATACATTGTACGCAGATAGTAGGACTAAGCCCCTTCGAAAAATCACAGCCAGATTAATTTTAGATACACATCAGACAATCCTAATTTTAATAAATACTATTTTAAAACAACAAATTTTACCCAGGCCTATCTAACTATGCTGTGATCTTTAATTCGGTAAATGTGTACACTTATAAATATTATACTATAGTGTAACAACTTTTTAGTAATTAAAAAATATTAATTTAATGTATCTACTCACTTTGAACAAGTAGGCCTATAAATGTTTTCAAACTGTTATACAAATAATGTAGACTATATGATTTGTTTTGAGGTTAGAAGTCGTTGAATATGAAATTTTTTTATAATATTCTTTGTAAACTTCGTTTTTCAAAATCTCTTTGTAGAGATTTTCAAAATGGTAAATGTACAGAGCCTACAATTAACGTCTAATTACTCATGAACATAACAGTATAGAACACGCGCATGGTTGTATTGTTTGATGTATTGGTCTTATTTAGTGGGAACAAATCCTTATCGAAGATTCCGCTCAAAGGTTTCGAGCATTCGTTTTAATAAAATGTGTAAACATAACCTTAAAGGATATTCTAGACTTGGTTTGTGTTGAATGCTAAAGATGTTCATTATTATTTCTACAATATCAACACAAAACCTAACCTAAAATTTGCAGACATAACCTTAAATGGTCAACATAGCTTTTAAATTACTAGCCTACAGTAACTGAATGTTACAATTCCGTGACTTAATTTTGACAAACATTTGAAACTTACGGGCGAAATCAAAACACAAATTTTACTTTCATATCTTAAAACATTTTAAAGTCGTTGTTGGCGAGGAATTAGTGATATTTTGTTTATTTCTCTAGTACGAAAACCACAAAGTTTTGGGAAATAAAATTTCCAAATACAATTAATACATTGAAATTTGAAAAAATATCGTTTTCCACTAAGCTACAAAAACCAGTTTTCGGGCCATGAAATACTTCATAATAAAAACGCGCATTTCCTTTTAATCAGGATACGAATGTTCGGGACTTCAGAAAAGTGATAACATTAACCGATTGATAACATTTTCGGGGATTACAATAAACTGCGACCACTGCACTGTACCAGACGTTGAATATTTTAAACGACTAACATTTTGAAAATGTATGAATTAAAGACAAACGATACAAGGAACAATGTGTATGCTTTTATAATATATGTTTGTTTACAAATATGGTCAGCTGGAAACGTAGGTTTGTACGAACTGTTCATAAAAACACGTTTCCTTTGTTTCGGAAAGGAACTAGGTCCGAAAATTTGGTGACCTATTTTTAAATCACCCTGTAAAGCTTAGAAAAATATAAATTTAATTTGGTTTGAATAAATGAAATACTAGTTTACCCGCAGCTGCAAAAGTTATTATGGATATTATACTGATATTTAATAGTTTGGTTATGATATATGTAATTATATCGAACACCTTAAATAAATATTTGTGTTGAAATAGTTCAATAGTACTTATAACTAATTGTTATTGACCTACAATAAATGTTAAATATATTGCAATAATTTGTGTATTTTACTATTCGCAGAATGCACGATTAATTTACCATTATATTACAATTTGTATGTTCAGTCTAATGATCGAAGCCCAATTCAAACCTATGACACCGTTCAGAGGTATTGAAATACCGAACTAACGGCTAAGCTACTGCTAAGATACCTTAATCAGTTTTTATATACGTTACGTTTCATTCTGACATCCATCCTCATTGCAGTTGTAAAAATATTAAAGAGAGGAGTGTGTAGTCCACATACTTTTTAATATAAATCCAATCTTCATACAGGACGTTCATAAAGTTAAGTTAACAAAACGTTGTATATACCTTGTGTTGCTTGACTAGAAAATTTTTTCGATACACTGACCTTCTATGAATTTGGCGGCTTGGAGGGGTGAGGGTTAACAACTTCAAATGTAAAGGTAGAACATGTAATACGCCATTGTAAAGCTTATTCAAAAGAAACAGAACATGGTATCTTGCTTCGTTTTAAAGTAAATTCTTGGAAAATTATATTTGTATTATTACATCAAAGCAGGTTATTAACTTATTAATATTAGGAATAATAGAAATAACTAAATTTTCCTACCCCCTCCCCCCCATTGTTTACAGTTGTGTAGCAGCGTCTTTTTGCAGGCTCCAAGGTTCATTTATATATGATCAAACGTGACTTTTATTGCCACAACAATACATGTCACGACGGAATTTTACGTCATGAGAACTAAAATGCGGTTGTCATAGCAACGAATTTCGTATACAATGGCTTTTTAACTCATGCTGGTTATAACATTAAAACTTCTGTTACACCAATAACTTAATACTTTCATTTAGACATGTAATATTACCGACCGTCTTCGAAATTTTATTAAAGGTACGGTAGCAAGGAAGTTGGCGTGAGAAACACAGAGGCTCCTCGTAATAATAATATAAATATATTTTTTGAAAACCCTAAAAGAAATTTACACTATTGTTTTAGCGTTTTTTTTTTTTTTAACTTAAAACGTAATTTGTGAACTCCACTTAATAAACCTCTTAAAATAGTCATGATTATGAACGATTTCTCAATATATGAGACAAATATAATTTAATCATCCCTATAAGAAAATGTTTTGTATAAATATTATGTAATTATAAGTGACTTAAAAATTTCACCGTTCACCGTTTTTACTCCTTTACGAAATTGATGGAAATATTTGAGTTTGATTTTCGGTAGTAGTTGTGAAGTGATTTAACAAGGTTGTGCATTAAAATAATACTAATATGAAATAATTTCGAAAACATTAATATATATTTAAAGTCATTTTCTTTAGGTATTTTAAAAACTTATCTTATAATTGTGTTTTCCATAATTTTGAAATTATTTTGTTTGCTATTTTCTTTCTCTTAAATATATTTGGAAAAAGTAAATGCAAAACTAATGTTTTACAAATATGTTACAGGAGCCGCACGGAGCAGTGTTGGACCGTTGGAACATCTGCACGCCCGAAGAGGAACCACTGGTACTCCAGCAATTCCTTCGGTTCGGCGAAACCAGAGCCATCACCCAACAACTCCTTCTGCATGGTGTGACAGACTCCCGCCAAATACCAAGAATAGAATCCGACATTAAAAAGTTCATCGAGAGAGCTACAGGACGTACACCGATCAAGGAAGAAGACAGAAGTCGTATTTCGATCAAACCTATCCAAAGTCTTCAGACCCATCAATCCAGGAGAGCAGGAGTGTTATCCCCACCACCGAACCCTATTCCCGCCCATCCTCCACTAGGTCACCACATGTCTAGACAACCACCGCCACCTCCACCGATATCACCCCATCAGAAAACACCATCGATGAGTTTTCTAAAACTACCCCCTACTGGTCTTACATGTATACCATCGACTACGAGCAACGGTCCGATCCCTTCATCGCCGCCCAATAGTATTAGCAACAGCCCAATCAGCGTATCACCTCTAAACAGATTACAAAACATGCAACCTTTCGATTTTAGAAAGCTAGCGTCAAGCGGTACAGTTCCTTCAAAAAGAAGTCCCGAAAGACGAAGAGTTTCGGAAAATTCGGAATCCAGTCCTCCAGGTCTGATGAACCTTTCAGTGACAAGTCCTTCGCCAGTTTGTCTACCACCGCCTCCACCGCCTATCCCTGCAACAAGTACATCCAGCGGAATCACCAGTTCCGATCATAGATCACCATCAGATTTTCACAGCGCAGCCGGGAGTAGTGAATTCGGCTCGGAAGACGAAGACGACGATGAAGAGAACTCTCATTCCGCTCTGAACCTGAGCAGAGACGGCGCTTCAAGACTGCCCAAACTACCGAAACCACAACATTCACGTAAAGCGACGACGCCGATGAAAAGACAATGGGGTTCGTCTACATTACCGTTAAATTTAGGCACACAATTAATAAATCCAGCTACTGGGAAAAAGAGAGTTCAGTGCAACGTATGTCTGAAGACTTTTTGTGATAAAGGCGCTTTAAAAATACACTTCTCTGCGGTGCATCTTCGAGAGATGCACAAGTGCACAGTGGAAGGTTGTAATATGATGTTTAGTTCGAGAAGATCACGAAACCGACACAGTGCGAATCCAAATCCGAAACTACATTCACCCCACCTGAGACGTAAAATATCTCCACACGACGGCCGAAGTGCCCAGTCACATCCTTTATTGATACCACCTATACCACCGTCCGCTTTAAATCCTCTATCATTCGGATCGTTTCCACTGTTAACACCTCCGCCCGAACTCAGACACCAAGCGGCCGTATTAGATTTAAAACAAAGTTTAGATTTAAGTTTACACCGTCAAGAAGAAAAACACAGATATGACAACGCGTCGTCAGACCAGATGGACGATTACTTAATGGACGACGATGAAGAAGAAGGAATAGTCGTTGTCGGTAACGGCGACGATGAATACGACAACGATTCTGAAGCACACACTGGTGAAAAAAACGACGAGAAAGTCAAAAGATTTAAACTATCCGAATCCGATATGGACATGGACGAGGATATGACGAGCAATATGGACAGTAACGAAGATTCTCTGAGTGTGGTGGATTCGCAGAGTGTGAAAGAGGAAAACGGAGTCGAAAACGTAGTAGTGTCTTCGAAGAGTTCGAGAAAACGTAAAAGCCAGAACCCCACGCGTTGCGCGATCGCTCAACGCAGCAACGATGACGACGGAATGATGTCCGATGAAGATTCCTCTAACGATGTTGTATTTCCGACGAACAACGATGAACACCTGCACAACAATGCGGAGAATAACAACATACCCGATAAAGAAACTTCTAAAATTGACGAGAAAGACAATGTAAACAACGCACAAGATTTACGATTGGAATACGCGAAAACGGAAGAAGAAGAAGAGAAACACAAAGAGGTAAACAACACAGAGAGTAAAGAAGTCGAAAAGAAAGAAGAACAAACTGAAAATAAAGAAGAAAACGTCGAGAAGAATAAAAGTACCAACGGTGATCGTAGTGAAGAATCTCTAGATTCGTCCAACGCTTTACGTCAGCTGGAGAGTCTTTCCCAAGGAAACTTCGGTGACCTAGCCATGAACCGTTTACCAGAACCATACCCCTTGAACTTCATGATGGGGAACGATCCTCCAAGTCCATCCAGGTCGCAGTCATCTGTCAGTGACGGTGACTCTCCTTCAGAAGATAACAGCGACCACGTGTACGGTCATTTCCACGACGGGGCTTTTATCAGCACAATGGACGTACCTATTGATAAGGACAATCCGCGCATGTGCACAGTATGCGGTAAGATTTTCCAAAACCACTTTGGAGTTAAGACGCACTACCAGAACGTGCATTTGAAATTAATGCACAAGTGTACCGTCGAAGGCTGTAACGCCGCGTTTCCTTCCAAACGAAGTCGTGATAGACACAGTGCGAATTTGAATCTACACCGTAAATTATTGTCAACGTCGCTGAACGATAAATCCGCTATGTTCCTAGAAAACTCACCTTTCTCGCTTACTAATCCCTCGATGCACAATGAATTTCTATCGAGGTTTTACTCCGACCCGCAATCAATACCACTGACGCATCCGCATCTTCCACCGCCGGGCATGATCAACGGAGACAGATTACCACATCATCCCCCGTTCTTCGTCCCACCTTTAGGAGGCATTCCTGGGTTTCCTGTAAACAATTTCCCCCACCTTCCTGGAAACATGCAGAGTATGAACGGACACTCTTCCGGCTCCAACTCGCCCTCGCCCGCTTCTTCCCCCACACCGCTCGTCTACAACGACACCGATCTTCCTACCCCCGACAGGGACGGTCTTCTACCCTGCAGATTCTGTCATCAGAGTCTCCAAGACGGTAACGCACTCAAAGAACACTACCAACAGAACCACCTCTCGGAGATGTTCCCTTGTACCGTACCGGGATGCAGACAAGTGTTCGCTTCCAATAGGAGACGGACTGAGCACAGTGAGAACGAATCTCTCCATCGAAGCGTCACTTCGTCGTGACCCAATGTACAACAAATACCGGTCCCTCTTTGGTGGTAGGACCTAACTGTGCCAACTCTCCTCTCCTCCTTGATGTTCCTTCGTCCGTCCCCTCCCCTAGTTGTTTATTGTATTTATTTTGTGTGTATTACACGTTGTAGAATTTTAATCAAAATGTACGAATCGGATATTAGTGATTTGTTAATAATCAAAACATGTAATTTTAGTGTATAAAGTTGGTATACTTGTTAAAGGTTAAATATACGTGCAATATGGATATTGATATTCGCTTTTATGGACGGTATGTTTAACCAGGCTAATAGATTGCCCGGTGCGAGCGTGCACCGCCAGTGTTTATAGTTTTTAACCTTCAATGTGACCTTGTAGAATTGTATAAACTTAATATAGATGTCTTTGTATACGATTAGAATAAATTGTAATTTAAATCAATTTCTTAAGATTTTATTGTTAAACAACTAACATTTAAAAAAATCGTGATATTTTGTTTATAAGATGCAATTAGTTTTTTGTAGTTGTTAGAAAAATACTTTTAAACGCCGAGATGGTAATTTGTTGTTTTTGTGGGGTTTTCAAAAATTATCTGACTCAAATGAATTTATTTACCTTTATTTTACGACATGGTTTGATTTAAAAATTTGTTTAAACAAAATTTATTATTTTAAAATCTACTCTCTAGTAGACAAAATCTTATTTGAATATTTAAGAGAGTCGGCAATATTTCAAGAAAATGTCTGATACTCCGTCAATATAGCTTTAATTTGTAAATGTAAAAATTTTAATCAAATTTGTAATTAATAATTTATCGTTCTTAATATGTGTATATGCGATTAAGGGCAATGCATTTTTTGGCTTTATATGCCCACTATTTCAATTTAAAATGTAAGGTCGACATAGGAAAACTATCTTAGCGGTATTTAAATCAAACCGATGGATCTCAAAATAAAAGTGGTTAAAGTTCATTCAAAAACAGTCTTTTGGTAAATCTAAATAAGATACTATTATAATTTTATCAATAAAAACGGGAAGAAACGACTATTCATGAAAACGCCCTTTATAGAGTTTTTTTGACGTAGAGCTTGTCAGCAACTCGAAAATAGCAGTTATTTACCAAAATCTACTATTTTTATTTTAGTAAAATTCACACAGATATCTTCATATTATTTTGTGCTCTTACTCATAAAGGGCAACGTTTTTGAAGATGAGATTCGTCTGAAATTTTAAAGTGGAAAAGCAGAGTTTGGTCTAAATTTACCGCTTTTGTTTCGGTAAAATTCAAACAAAAATATTTTTTCACTCTTAGTCAAAAGGCACCGGGTTTTTGAAGAACGCGGTATTGAAGTTTTAAAGTGAAAAATCAGAGATTGGCCTAAATTTACTGTTTTTATTTTGGTAAAATTCAAACACAAACCTTCAACACCATTAACTCTTATTCCAAAGGCACCGGATATTTTGAAAATGAGGTTCGTATAAAACGCGCCATTGAAATTTTAAAGTAAAAAAGCACAGATGTCCAAAATTTACTGTTTTTATTTTGGTAAAATTCGAACGAAAATCTTTAAAATCATTTTGTCCATCTGAAACGCTTCATTGGAGGTTTTAAAGTGAAAAAAATTATAAAAATTTACCTGTCTCTACTCACAAAACCTTTTCCAAATATATTTCTGTACTTTTATTAAATAAATAAATAAAGATTTATGAAGATGGCGTTCGACCTATTTTACTAGAAACTAGATATGGTATACTTTATTCATGAAAAAATTTTACAATTATTACTGTACTTTTATGCAATACGTAACAAGTATTGAAGTTGGCGTTTGTCCGAAACGAGACAACAGAAAATTTAAATGTTTTGAAAAATGTTCTAATACACCACAAACATTAAATATCTTAAACATTAACTTCAAATTATTAAAATGTCCTCGGTCAACCTAAGTTTAACAAAAACAAACAACAAATTACCATCTTTACTTGTAATTCGGATGAAATTTTTACTTTTATGCAGTGAATCAAAAAAGAAAGTAATCAAAACCTATATTGTGTTTCTACTATCATATATTTCTGCAAGAGGTAAATACGGAACGATCTCAAACCACTTTATAATCAAAACAACAGACAGATCATGTCGACCAATGTTATGTACTGTATAGAATATATATACTCGTATAATGTGGTACCTTAAATACTCTTTGTAAATAGCCTTAGCTGTAGATGATTGTAACTTTTGTTATTATGTGTATATTAAATATAGTCAATGTAAACAGAGGTTGGAAATTAGCTTCTGTGATTAATGAAAATAAAAGAGAAAAAACATAAATCATTCAAATTTATAGTGTTGTTTCATTCGACCCTTTGGTACTGATGGTAGGGGATGGAGAGTGGCCGAGTAGATTCAAATCAAGTTACTGGCACTATACGCTGTTCCCCCGTCTTCGTTAAGTTTAAAAAAATTTACGACGTTTAGTGGTAAAAATAAGAAAAATGTTCATAAAAACGTAGGTCTATCCGCTATTTTGGATTGTTTTAAACATCCTTGGAAGTAGGTAACATTCAATTTAGGTTACTAATGCAGGCAACTTATAACTCAGAATATTTGCATTTGTGGTATATTCTGTGGCTGTTCATTATTTTTCATTTTTCACTCAAAATAAGACAAATCTGACAAATGATTGATTAAATTAACTTTTCTAGAAGTATCGAACAAATAATTTGTTCAAATCTGTGAGAAAACTACAATATATGGAATTAATGCAACATGATGACCATAGTTCTTAATAAACTTTGAGATTGACAAGTGAGAATTGAGAAGGAATTATTTAACAAGAAAACACTAATTCTCACACACATACCCAATATCAAACGTAAAGAAAAAAAGTGTGTGGATTGGCCTACGTACGATCCAATGTGTCTGTGTGTTAGCTATGAACCTATGTACCTTGTAGGATCGGGGGATCAAATTTGCCATTTAGGGTTAACCTTAACCAATACATCTTTAATTCCCATGACCGTATAGAGCTAAAATTGTGTACACGCGGTACAAATAACACTAGAACCCTTCCTATTTGTGTTTAACAGATGGAACCGGGGATACCAAACATTAAATCAATAAATATTTTGAAACCCTAATAGCGCTGAAATTTGGTAAATTTATTTCATAAATCTTATATGCTTAAATGACTAAACAAATTTATATTTGTAAATATTTTCTAAAAAATTGCTCTAAAGATTTCCACGATATTTGCTATGCAAGGGATTTTTAACCAAATCTTCCTCTGGAATCAGAGAAAATTTCCGGAAAATTAGTTTTCTACGAGTTTTTCGCACAATGTACATTATTAAATATTTTATTGAATGGCTATAAGATTTCCTCAAGATTTAGTACACAAGGGTTTTTTACCAAAGGAATCCGATCGACTTTTTCATAAAACTTTCTTTAAATAATTATTACTACATAATAATAATCACTAAATGTAACAAAAAGTGACTAAAGGCGATCATAGATGGCTATGTCATCCAGTACATATACATATCTTACTTTTTAATTTACTTTTTTAGCAAGATTTTTTTAATTTTTAAAATATACTTTTATTATATTATAGTCCTACAAGCAGAAAAACTAAATGTGAAAAATAATTTACTATATTTATTTTTTTAGATAGGCCAAAACCCCAAACATGTTTCTTTCTAGTACGAAAAATCTCACAAATGTTTTACTTCCTGTAAAAAAACGAGCTTCCAGTTGTTGGGTCTTTGTATAACGAACCCGAGCGACTTAGAAACCAACGTGTACCAAATTTTGACCTAATCGGACGTACAATTTTGCTGTTTATCACATAAGAGACATGTGCAAATTTCACCGCTATATTTTCATGCGAACTAAAAGTGTATTTTTTTAGGGTAATTACCCCATTATGTAAGTAATCGAAATCATTTTTCCAGCCAAACACTCCCGGTACTAATAAGGGCAAACCATGAAATTTTCAATGGAATCGGTCGAGTAGTTTTTGAGCTTATAGAAGACAAACAAGGAAACATTAGTTTATATTTATATATATTATTGACCAGGGTAAACCCCTGCGTGCTCCGCACGCCAACCTCATTGGAACCTTCTATACACATAATCATGTTATGTTTTCTTTATAATGAAGGTGTAGGATTAATAATAACCCCAAAGCTAAGACGGTAAATAATGTAAAATTTTCAAATAAAATATTTCGTATACTTTGTAACAGCAGTTATAATAAAGGTTAAAAGAACCACCAATGCTCACGTCTACACCAAAAGCCTAACCTAAAAGTTAGAAATACAAAAAATTTCTTCAAGTTTGTAATCAGCTGTTAGTGGAAATATTAGAGCAAACAGCTGTTTTAATCTGTTGTTTTATCAAATTGGTTGATATGGTATTAAATATAAATACATGTGTTGGTTCGTCAGTCTAGGCCTAACCTAAGAATTTTTTCCGACTAAATTTACAAATATTGAAATAAAAAATGTTTTTTATCAAAATCAATTAATTATAGCCTATGTTGCTCAGGGATAATGTATCTTTTTTTTCGTAAAACTATTTTTTCAATCGGTTCAGTAGTTCCAGAAACTACCCCCTGTATACAAACAAACAAATTTTACCTCTTTATAATATTAATATAGATGTGGTATCTCACTCACTAATATTAAAAGACCCAGCCAAAACCAAACATCCAACAATATGAAATTTTACAAATGTTTTGACCTATTATTGGATATAACTAAAACCGTTTTAAATGTAAACATTTTTCATTTTCGACGTCTAAAACAATTCCGAAAAACTCAAGCTTACAATTGTTTGCCAGATTTAATAAAACTTGGTATGACAAAGTTTTTTAGAGAGCTGTTAGCGAATAACGATTTTTAATTTCACATTTTTGTTGATGTAGCCTACTATGTCTTGCCAGCATAGTGGTACGGCCTCCTTGGCCGAAGGCCTAGGGTGTCTCATAGCTTTGAATGAATTTCAATTTTCTACAAATTTCCTCTACAAAAATGTTTTACAACCCTATTTATTGTCAAAAGTTAGAGACTGTAAGTTAGATTTTCGGAAGTTTCGGACATTCCCTATCTTTTGTATAAACAAAATTATAAAACTTCTTTTCCAGAGTAGTAAAAAGTCTCGTTCACAAAAAATAATCTATATACATAAAAATGTAAATGTGCGTTTGTTCAAAATCGATAATTTCCGAAAGTTCTTCACCGATTGCTTTGAAATTTTGACACAACATTGCATTTAAATCCACGAGTGTTTTTATACACTTTTTGAAAAAATATAGCATCTAATGAACATGAAACAACAAAAAATCAACTGCTATAAAAGCGAGTGTGTACGAGCGTACGTGGAGTAACAATTAAAGAAGAAATAATATAATAGCTGATTTCACCCATCATCTGTAATACGCAAAGAAAACATATCGTAGATTATACTTTGGGGTTATGTTTACAACTTCAATCAGTACTACAGTATAGAAAAAAAATAATAAT